>SJYC01072257.1:0-25666 GCA_006408675.1 Madoqua kirkii
CATTTTAAAAGGGGATAAATAAATTTCATTGCAACTACATAATGGATTCTGGAGAAGTCTTGAGGGTCCCTTAGACACCAAGAAGATCAAGTTAGTCAATCCTAAAGGAAATCAGCTCTGAATATTCACTGGAAGGACTGATGCTGAAGCTGAAGCTCCAATACTTTGGCCACCTGATGAGAAGAGCCAGGAAAGACTCTGATGCTGGGAAAGACTGAGGGCAGGAGGAGAAGGGGGCAACAGAGGATGAGAGGGTTGGATGGCATCACTGACTCAATGGAGATGAGTTTTAGCAAACTCTGGGAGCTAGCGAAGGGCAGGGAAGCCTGGTGTGCTGCAGTCCATGGGGTCAAAAGCAGCAGGACACCACTTAGTGACCAAACAACAGCACATCATAAAGGCCCCACACATCCAAATACAGTCATGTTGGAGGAAAAGTTTCGGCACAGAAATTAAGGGAGGACACAATCAGCAGGTAGCAAGCCCCTTCCACAGGGTTTCGATCCTCTCACACGTTAGTATCTGTATATTGTTGAGATGTGAATAAGTTTGTCCCTTTCCTGCTGCTACAGACCCAAAGAGGATACGGTTGTTGGTTTGGCTCTCTGAGTCAAACACATAAAGCCCCTCGCCCTAGAGAAGATGTAGTAAAAAGAGAGAGAGAGACACTGTCTCCTGGCTCGCTAACTCAGCAAGAATACGAGGCTGTTTACCATCAAGGAGTAAGACCTGGAAAGAGTTGAGTGTGGGAATCGTGGGCTCCACATATATTTTACAACCCTTCTCACCACTTAGTGGGGAAACCACTTTCAGAAACAAGATTTCGCTGCTGCTGTTTCAGCCAAATCTGTAATTTTATGAATCAAAACAAGCCATCATAATTCTACGTGACGAGAAAGTAAAACTGAAAAGTAACTAAAATCAAAAGTCAAAGATCAGACTAAACTAGAATGTCTGTCTTAAACGTGACGATAATTAACAGTAATATTAGCATCTGAATGGAGGCATGTTAATGACAAAAGCATGTACTAATGAATAAACAGAAAACACCAAGGACCTAACAGCTCTTCAGCCTGAAGGAACCTTTGGGAACTCCTTGCCCACAACACAGGGTTTGGTGGCTGTAATTCACACCCTTTCTGCCCTCAGCGTTCCTCCCTCCAGGCAAAGACTGCGGAACATGTTCAGCCTGCACATACACGTAACCTCGCTCCTTTGCTGGCCACATTCCTAGGTTCCTCCTCAAACACCTTCTATACTGTAAGTGAAGCACTCATTTTACCTACTATAATTAATTATTTTCCCATGAGAAATGGAATTCTTTGAGTGCACAAGCTAAGTAAGTCTTTCTCATCTTTGCGTAGCTCCAGCAACTGGCACACATCTTGACACCAAGTGAAAGCGTTAATCGCTTCAGTCCTGTCTGACTCTTCGAGATCCCATGGACTGTAGCCCACCAGGCTCCTCTGTCCATGGGATTCTCCAGACAAGAATACCGGAGTGGGTAGCCATTCTCTCCTCCAGGGAATCTTCCCAACCCAGGGATCGCACCCAGGTCTCTAGCACTGCAGGCAGATTCTTTATTTCCAGAGCCTACGGGGTGTTCAGTAAACACTCTTGAATAAATAAAAAAGCCCATCATTCATGAGATAATCGTAAGAAACAAACAGATTTAAAAACAATTTGTTTAGTCAAAGAAATACAATTTAAAGAAACTTTGACAATGATAGGGGACACTATACTTAACAAAATAGCAAAATTGTATTTTAAATGTTCAAAAAATTCTTCAACCCTTCAGAAAAATAACATGGCACTACCTATTTAAAGTCTCAGCAATCCATTCATTCCTGAGAGTCAGCTAGAATTTTATCCGAAGAAAATAACAGAAGAAAAAAAAAAAAAAAAACAGCTTGTCTGGAAAGTTTCATTATTTAAAATATCAAAATATAAGAAAATCCTTATATAGGAAGAGAGTAAGCAAAGTAGTCTGCATCAATTCAATGAAATATTATGCAACAAAAAGCTGATAATTTAGGACTGCAGAAATATAGCACTTTTTTTCCCAGTGTTTAAAGTTACATCTGGAACAGTTCACCTAAAGTTTATTTAAAAGATCCAAAGTATGTCATTTCTGGCATATTCCAACCACTGACATTTTAAAAACAGAACTACTACATTGCTGTTAAGGAACTCTACTGAGGCACACCTCACAGCCCATACAATTTACTCATCTAAAGTATTCAACTCTATGGCTCGCAGTCCAGTCACAAAGTTGAACATCCACACGGTGAATTTGAGAACACTGTCACTGCCGCAACAAGAAACCCCACACTCCCTGGCTGTCAGTCCCTGACCTTCTCCCATCCTCCTAACCAAGCCCCAGGCAGCCATTACTCTACTTTCCATATCCACAGATCTGCCTATTTTGGATATTTTGTGTAAGTGGAATCATACGCTATGCAGTCCTTTGTGACTGGCTTATCTCTTTCAGCATCATGTTATCAAAGCACATTCGTGTCAGCATCTACCAATACTTCATTTCTTTTTATTCACAAATAACATTCCATTGCACAGATACAGCACTTTTCACTTATCTCCTCATTAGCTGATGGACATTTGGATTCTTCTCGTTTCCTAGCTGTTATGAACACTGGTACAGAAGTCTTTATGGGCTTGTTTTCATTTCTCCTGGATACACACTAAGGAGTGAAATTGCTAGATCACATCGTAACTGTATGTGTAACAATTTGAGGAACTACGGACAGCTTTCACAAGCAGCTGAATTACACACATCTGTGACGGCACTTGTAATTATGTCTTTTTCATTCTAGTCATCCGAGTAGGTGTAAGGTGGTATCTCACTGTGGTTTGACTTGCAAATAACTAATGATGCTGAGCATCTTTTTTATGTTTATTGACCATCTGTATATCTTCCTTGGAGAAACGTCTGTTCACATCCTTCGACAATTCTTAATAGGATTGTCTTTTTATAACTAAGTTGTAATAGTTCTTTATATATTCTGGATACTCGCCCCTTATCAGATATACAACATGCAAAAATTTTCTCCCATTCTGTGGGCTGTCTTTTCACTTTCTTAACACTATTCTTTTAAATGTGTCCAGAGAAGCCTAAATATCATGGAGATTTCATTCCCACCATAGTCCATATACAGAGAAGGCAATAGCACCCCACTCCAGCACTCTTGCCTGGAAAATCCCATGGACGGAAAAGCCTGGTGGGCTACAGTGCATGGGGTCGCTAAGAGCGACCTCACTTTCACTTTTCACTTTCATGCATTGGAGAAGGACATGGCAACCCATTCGTGTTCTTGCCTGGAGAATCCCAGGGACGGGGAGCCTGGTGGACTGCCGTCTATGGGGTCGCACAGAGTCAGACACGACTGAAGTGACTTGGCGGCAGCAGCAAGTAGCATAGAGGTAAGGAATCTGTCTGCCAGTGCAGGAGATGCAGATCCGATCCCTGGGTTAGGAAGCTCTCCTGGAGAAGGAGATGGCAACCCACTCCAGAATTCTTGTCTGAAAAATTCCACGGACAGAGGCGCCTGGTGGGCTACCGTCCATGGGGTGCAAAGGCTCAGACAAGACTGGCTGAGCACACACACAAACACACACGTGCAAGAAGAGATCCAGATGCTGATGAATCTTACACAACTTTCTATCTTTTACTCTAAAGTTTGATGGCTGCAAATCCCTGGTTACACTAGACAGAGATATACAAACTAGCCTGAAACCTATACTTTGAAAATCAGGCTTCAGCTTGACAAGTGTATGACTGGATTAATATTGCTTACACTCATCTAAACGTCACTTTGACAAACAACATGTTTGTCTTGATGGCATCTCCCCTGTAGGCATATGGCACTTCCATTAACTCTGGTGTTATCTTTGTAGCAGGAGAATATGCCTCATTGTTTCAGATTATTCATAATTTACAAGGTCTCTCTTTGGTCATGATTCATAATTGCTCATAATATTGAAGGCAAAGATCCCTGCACAGATGCTATTCAGTGTGTGTGTGGGGGGGGGTTAATTATTATTAATTTCAAAGAACAAACTGTTCTATTTGAAGCAAACATTCAGCAGTCATGATTCAAATATTAGATGAAATTGTCATCTTATAAAGTATAACATAAAAAAGATGTTAGGCTAAATTTTACCATGGTAACCTTGGGCAACTTGGAGAAAATCTTCAAATATGAAGTCACAGAGGAATATAAATTTATGATATTCAAAATAATTCCATTAACAAATACTTATTATTAATTCTCCTTGCATATTACTCAATGATAGACATAGAGACCATACACACACTTCAACCCTTGATTCTATCACCTAACTGGCATAACGAAATCCCCAAAGAATCTGAGGACTATAAGGGGGTTTGTGATACAAATATTTATCTCCAAACTTAGGTTGTCTTAATTCAAAACTATCCTCTGGGGAACTGATGACTTATAAAATCAGTTCCACAGGCAAACATTCTCTCCCATCTGCCCTTTCTGCAGTGGCATGAACATTCAAACAAATCAACTACAAATCTCGCCAAATACACAATATTTCATTAGATTAATTAAAGTGACTTTAGAAAACTGCTTGCCATACACAGGGCCACAGAAAGAAGAGGACCACAGGATTCTCTTTATAATCTACAATTAAAGATTTTAAAATCTACAAGCTTATAGATACTTTAAAAGAGACTATAATGATAATCAAATATTTTAATCTCAGAGAAATGAAAATAAATAAGACCCTCCTTATAATTATATTCAAAGGACAGCAAAAGTCATTGGAAAAGGCCCTAACGCTGGAAATAATTGAGGGCAGGAGAAGGGAGCGACAGAGGATGAGAAGGTTGGATGGTATCACCGATTCGACGGACATGAGTTTGAGCAAACTCTAGGAGATGGTGAAGGACAGGGAAGCCTGGCGTGCTGCAGTCCATGGGGCTGCAAAGAGTTGGATGTGACTGAGCGACTGAACAACAACATATATGTTATTATACAATTTCAGGAATGATTTTTCCCAAAAACCTTTTTCATTTTTCCCCCCAATTAATGGCACATATTTTTCTAATTAACTGCAAGTAAAAACTAAAATGAACTTTATTTTCATGATGATCAGTTTATTTTCTAAAAGACCAAATCCCAATCACACTTTATATGCACAGTAATCATGAAATGTCGATCTTTGTTCCAGTGGGTTCAGCTTTAGTGACCTATTTCCAGGATCAACTGTCTTTGAGCCTCCTCTTTCTAGTTCCAACTAATGAACAACATTTTAGCCAGATCTAAGCCCACCTGCAGTATTTCTCCTGTGGAACCCACAGTCATCTTTCTCCAGCTCAGCCCCAGGAGCCTTTCCCGGAACCAAGCATGGGCTGTACATACCAACCCCCTACCCCGTGCCCCGAGACTCACTCCAAACATCCACTGAGCAAGACACACAAGCCTCCCCAGTCCGAGAATCCCCAAAATCCCACTGTTTATTACTCTGGAGTAGATATTTAATTGTCAAAAAATTCTTATAATAGTGGCCTCCACTCTAAGAATCTTCAATCCTTCCTGGAAAACGAAAACACATTCTACTTTCGCTCACTTGACACTTGAACTTTAATTCATAAAACTCCCCACCTCCACGACTGCCGGCACTTTCCACACCCCTTCATACCTCAGCATTTTCCTAATCTCTTCCTCCAGGGATTAGACACAGTCTGTCTTCCCTATTATTAATAAAAGCACAAGGGAAGCAAAATAGTGGGTCTCAGGTGGGCACTCTGCCTTCCTGAGGAGCTCCAGGCAAGAAGTCACCAATTAAGCTAAGACAGTTTACCACACGGTCAGTCAGTTACAAATCATTTACCACAGCTCGTACGACGTAGAAGTGAAAGTATTAAGTCATGCAGTCATGTCAGACTCTGCGATCCCATGGACGGTAGCCCACCAAGCTCTTCTGTCCATGGGATTTCCCAGGCAAGAATACTGGAGTGGGTTGCCATTTCCTTCTCCAGGGGATCTTCCCGACCCAGCAATGGAACCCAGGTCTCCTGTATTGCAGTGGGTTTCTTTACCATCAGAGCCGGAAACGATGTACAGCATCTAGTGAATTCAGAGACATTAAATGAGGAATGGAAAAATAAGCCAAAGATAGAATGCAAGAATCCTTGATTCCATGACGTTTCCATAAGAACAAAGGTTCTCAACCCTACCAGACCAGTGCCACCTTCAGATACGAAACCTTTGGAATCCAGAGAATGTGTATACACACAGAGAGAGACAACTGTAGTATGAAGGAAAATGACAGAGAACAGCTTTTGCCATTTTTCATATGTGTAAATTACATGTCTACATATTTCGAGATGCAAACAGACAGGACCACATCAAATGATTTCATGATGACGTCAGATGCTTGCAACTATTTCAAATGAGTCTGAACTTAAAAGAAGTAAAATGCATTCACCTGAAAATGTTCAATGCTTTTTATTGGATATTTTTATTTGTTTTGCTTTTATTTATTATTTTTTCCTGAGAGATAATTGCCTTACAGAATTTTGCTGTTTTCTGTCAAACCTCAACATGAATCAGCCATAGGTATAGATATATCCCCTCCCTTCTGAAACTCCCTCCCATCTCCCGCCCCATCTCACCCCTCTAGGTTAATACAGAGCCCCTGCTTGAGTTTCCTGAGCCATACAGCACATTCCCCTTGGCTGTCTATTTTACAGATGGTAATGTGAGTTCCCATGTTATTCATTCCATACATCTCACCCTCTCCTCCCCTCTCCCCATGTCCATAAGCTGGATATTTTTAAATAAAAGCTAAGTATGTGTGTGTGTGTATTAATAATCATTATATTATATTGCCCACAAATATGTATTGGTACAATTCAGATGTCACAAACAGCACTGCCACAGGTGAAAGGTTATCTTTGAAAAGTTATCAATAAATCAAAATCAATCAGTTAGTTCAGTCGCTCAGTCATGTTGCGACTCTTTGCGACCCCATGGACTGCAGAACACCAGGCCTCCCTGTCCATCACCAACTCCCAGAGCCTATTCAAACTCACATCCATCATGTTGGTGACGTCATCCAACCATCTCATCCTCTGTCATCCCCTTCTCCTCCCGCATTCAATCTTTCCAATTAGTCAGTTCTTCGCATCAGGTGGCCAAAGTATTGGAGTTTCAGCTTCAGCCTTTACAATGAATATTTAGGAATGATTTCAAATTTTCAGGATGGACTGGTTTGATCTCCTTGCAGTCCAAGGGACTCTCAAGAGTCTTCTACAACACCACAGTTCAAAAGCATCAATTCTTCAGTGCTCAGCTTTCCTTATAGTCCAGTTCTCACATCCATACATGACTACTGGAAAAACCACATTTTTGACTAGATGGACCTTTGTTGGTTGGTAAAGTAATGTCTCTGCTTTTTAATATGCTGTCTAGGTTGGTCATAGCTTTTCTTCCAAGGAGTAAGCATCTTTTATTTCATGCCTGCAGTCGCCATCTACAGTGATTCTGGAGTCCCAAAATATAAAGTCTCACTGTTTCCATTGTTGCCCCATCTATTTGCCATGAAGTGATGGGACCAGATGCCATGATCTTCATTTTCTGAATGTTGAGCTTTAAGCCAACTTTTTCACTCTCCTCTTTCACTTTCATCAAGAGACTCTTTAGTTCTTCTTCACTTTCTGCCATGAGGGTAGTGTTATCTGCATATCTGAGGTTATTGGTATTTTTCCAGGCAATCTTGATTTCAGCTTGTGTTTCTTCCAGCCCAGCGTTTCTCATGATGTACTCTGCATATAAGTTAAAATAGCAGGGTGACAATATACAGCCTTGACGTACTCCTTTTCCTATTTGGAACCAGTCTGTTGTTCCATGTCCAGTTCTAACTGTTGCTTTGACCTGCATACAGATTTCTCAGGAGGCCGGTCAGGTGGTCTGGTATTCCCATCTCTTTAAGAATTTTCCACAGTTTGTTGTGATCCCACTTCCCTTGTTGCTCATCTGGTGAAGAATCCACCCACAATGCAGGAGACTTGGGTTTGATTCCTGGGTCAGGAAGATCCCCTAGAGAAGGGAAAGGCTACCCACTGGCCTGGAGAATTCCATGGACTATACAGTCCATGGGGTCCCAAAGAGTCAGACACGACTGAGTGACTTTCACTTTCATACAGTCAAAGGCTTTGGCATAGTCAATAAAGCAGAAGTAAATGTTTTTCTGGAACTCTCTTGCTTTTTCAATGACCCAGCAGATGTTGGTAATTTAATCTCTGGTTCCTCTGCCTTTTCTAAATCCAGCTTGAACATCTGGAAGTTCACAGTTGGAGTACTGTGGAAGCCTGGCTTGGAGAATTTTGAGCGCTACTTTGCTAGCCTGTGAGATGAGTACAACTATGCGGTAGTTTGAACATTCTTTGCCATTGCCTTTCTTTGGGATTGGATTGAAAACTATGGGCAGAAATCAAAGTACATCTTTCTAAGTATTCAGCAGTCACATTTTCTGAAAATTTCAACATATATTAATATTAAAACTGGGTCCCCCAAATTTTGTCTTTATATGTCAAGTAGGGTATGCAGGTCAGGAAGCAACAGTTAGAACTGGACATGGAACAACAGACTGGTTCCAAATAGGAAAAGGAGTACATCAAGGCTGTATATTGTCACCCTGCTTATTTAACTTCTATGCAGAGTACGTCATGAGAAACGTTGGGCTGGAAGAAACACAAGCTGGAATCAAGATTGCCGAGAGAAATATCAATAACCTCAGATATGCAGATGATACCACTCTTATGGCAGAAAGTGAAGAGGAGCTAAAGGGCCTCTTGATGAAAGTGAAAGAGGAGAGTGAAAAAGTTGTCTTAAAGCTCAACATTCAGAAAACGAAGATCATGGCATCCGGTCTTATCACTTCATGGGAAATAGATGGGGAAACAGTGGAAACAGTGTCAGACTTTATTTTGGGGGGCTCCAAAATCACTGCAGATGGTGACTGCAGCCATGAAATTAAAAGACGCTTACTCCTTGGAAGAAAAGTTGTGACCAACCTAGATAGCATATTCAAAAGCAGAGACATTACTTTGTCTTCTAAGGTCTGTCTAGTCAAGGCTATGGTTTCTCCTGTGGTCATGTATGGATGTGAGAGTTGGACTGTGAAGAAGGCTGAGCGCTGAAGAATTGATGCTTTTGAACTGTGGTGTTGGAGAAGACTCTTGAGAGTCCCTTGGACTGCAAGGAGATCCAACCGGTCCATTCTGAAGGAGATCAACCCTGGGATTTCTTTGGAAGGAATGATGCTAAAGCTGAAAAATCACTTCATGGGAAATAGATGGGGAAACAGTGGAAACAGTGTCAGACTTTATTTTTGGGGGCTCCAAAATCACTGCAGATGGTGACTGCAGCCATGAAATTAAAAGACGCTTACTCCTTGGAAGAAAAGTTGTGACCAACCTAGATAGCATATTCAAAAGCAGAGACATTACTTTGTCTTCTAAGGTCTGTCTAGTCAAGGCTATGGTTTCTCCTGTGGTCATGTATGGATGTGAGAGTTGGACTGTGAAGAAGGCTGAGCGCCGAAGAATTGATGCTTTTGAACTGTGGTGTTGGAGAAGACTCTTGAGAGTCCCTTGGACTGCAAGGAGATCCAACCGGTCCATTCTGAAGGAGATCAACCCTGGGATTTCTTTGGAAGGAATGATGCTAAAGCTGAAATTCCAGTACTTTGGCCATCTCGTGTGAAGAGTTGACTCATTGGAAAAGACTCTGATGCTGGGAGGGATTGGGGGCAGGAGGAGAAGGGGACAACCGAGGATGAGATGGCTGGATGGCATTACGGACTCGATGGACGTGAGTCTGAGTGAACTCCGAGAGATGGTAATGAACAGGGAGGCCTGGCGTGCTGCGATTCATGGGGTCGCAAAGAGTCGGACACGACTGAGTGACCGAACTGAACTGAACTAAGTGTTAGGTTTTTGGTAATTACAGACAGGTATTTCACCAAGCTCCCAATAAGGATAATCTAAGACTCTGCAGGGGAAAAGGCAATGGCACCCCACTCCGGTACTCTTGCCTGGAAAAACCATGGGTGGAAGAGCCTGGTAGGTTACAGTCCATGGGGTTGCTAAGAGTCGGACACGATTGGGTGACTTCACTTTCATGCATTGGAGAAGGAAATGGCAACCCACTCCAGTGTTCTTGCCTGGAGACTCCCAGGGACCGGGGAGCGTGGTGGGTTGCCGTCTATGGGGTCAAACAGAGTCGGACACGACTGAAGTGACTTACCAGCAAGATTTTGCAGAACGCACAGGGTAAGGTTTCATTTGTTTGGTTATTATTGTTTTGTAAACTACAAAATACCTAGACCTCTGGTCACCTACCCACCAAACACCAGTCGCACACTCCATGCTCCTGGCCCACCAGAGTCAGTTCCCACGGATTTCCAAAACACTCCTGGAGGAAGTCCCCTTCGCACTGAGGCCCAGTGAATAAAGCTCTATGGAAAAGTACTGCCTGGGGACTAACCAGCTCCAGACCTAGTGCAAGACACTAGAGCAACGTGGTGGAAAAAACAAAGTGCAGGGACTTCCCTGGTGTTCCAGGGGTTAAGAATCCACTTGCCAAAGCAGGGGACAAGGCTTCGACCCCGGGTCCAGAAAGATCCCTCATGCCTTGCGGTAACTAAGTCCCTGAGCCACAGCTACCGAGACCATGTGCGCTCCTACTGAAGTCTGCACACCTTTCAGCCTGTGCTTCACAAGAGAAGCCACAGCAGTTAGGAGCTCCCACCACAAAGAAGAGGAGTCCCTGCTCTCTGCAACTACGGAAAGCTCAGGGGTAGCAGCAAAGACTCACTGCCAAAACGAACTAAATAAATCAATATTTTTAAAACCAGAATAATAACTATAGCAAATATCTTTAAAAAAAAAAAACTTGAAAAAAAATAGAACCTAGAGCACAGTGGAGAAAGTAATGTTAAACAACACCCAAGTAATTACGTCAATATAAAACATTCTGTGCCATGAAAGAAAATTAATAGACTAATAATTTAGATGGTGGGGTGGCATCAGACTTTAGGAGTTTGCAGATCAGTGAAAATATTTTCTTTTATTAACTTGGAGACATAAATAGGTTTGTCAGCTTTTTGATTTTGCCATGAAAGATCATTTAAAAAAAAAAAATAAGAACTACCATTTACCATCACCATGGTAACAAGAAGGCAGGAAAGAAATTATTTCTGAATTTTAAGAGTTGCTAAAACAAGAACACGTTTAGTGTAGTGGAAAACCTTACTCACTGTATTATTATTTTTCTCTTTTTGTTGCAGGCTAGGAAAAACTTAACCAAAGATTAGCATTTTGTGACCACAGCACAAAATCCTTGCTGCTCCAAGTGTGGCCTCTGGACCAGTAACATTGGCATCACTAGAGAATTTCTGAGAAAGGCAAAATCTCAGGCCCTGTCTCAATCCTACTGCACCTAAATCTGTTAACAAGACCCCCCAGGTGATTCACATCCACATTTGAGAAACACTGTCCTAGAATAGAAAATGACCCTTCAATGGCTGAAATTCAGCCATAACGATCTACACTCGTGACTCAAAAATAATTAATCCTCAAGAACCATTTTTCTCTAAAAAGGTAATAGAGAGATCCTGCGAGGGCACAGTATGAAACATAAAGCACATGAGCTGGCACAGTAAGGATCAATCTTCTTTTACCTTTTAAACCTGATAAACTTGAAACATATGGGAGGCAGGTGTCAATCACAAATGACATTCACAGCTTTGCAGTAGGAGTTCCCAGCTTCCATGCCAGGCAGAGCATCCAGAGACCATGCTAAATTCTGAGTCTTATTCAGATAGCTAAGTCTCACCATTTGTCATTCAGTTGCCAAGTCATATTCACTCTGCAACCTCAGACTGCAGCACGCCAGGTTTCCTTTCCTTCACTACCTCCCAGAGAGCAGAGCATCCAGAGACCATGCTAAATTCTGAGTCTTATTCAGATAGCTAAGTCTCACCATTTGTCATTCAGTTGCCAAGTCATATTCACTCTGCAACCTCAGACTGCAGCACGCCAGGTTTCCTTGTCCTTCACTACCTCCCAGAGTTGCTCAAACTCATGTCTATTGAGTTGGTGATGCCATCCAACCATCTCATCCTCTGTCCCCCGCTTCTCCTCCTGCCTTCAATCTTTCCCAGCATCAGGGTCTTTCCCAGTGAGTTGGCTCTTCACATGAGGTGGCCAAAGTACTGGAGCTTCAGTTTCAGCATCAGCCCTTCCAATGAATATTCAGGGTTAATTTCCTTTAGGACTGATTGATTTGATCTCCTTGCAATCCAAGGGACTCTCAAGAGTCTTCTCCAGCACCACACTTCGAAAGCATCAATGGAGGGGGACCTCAATAAAGTCCAAATCATACTTTGATATGCTGAGTTAAATATTACATAAAATTAGTCACCTATTCTTTTTATATTTTAATGTGACTACTAAAAACTTCTCATTTGCTAATAAGTTTTAATGTGACTTGCATTATAGATCCACTGGAGAGTAAAGGTCAAGAAGTTCATTAGACTTATACATGCATCAACCCTATGTTTAAAGTAAGTATGGAGTTGGGTAAGTCGTAGGGAATAACTGCAGAAACCGTGTTTAGGAGGTAGCCAAGCTTAAAAGGGGATGGCAAGTGTTCCGCAGACCTTTTTATTTTAACAACTGCTGAGCAAGTGAGTCCTTTCTGAAATGAGGGGGCGGGGGTCCCTGAATTTACATCCAAAGAAGCGAGAAACATCAAGTGTTTAATAAAAAGAGAGCAAGGGGAGGAGCTGACACTAACTGAAAGGCAATCCCCCAGCGACGATGAGTTCTCTGAGTCCAGGAATGCAGAAAAGATAAACAAATTCCACTGACAATAGCCAATAAATTCCTGGCCTGAGCCACTCAAATCACCAAACCTTTCCACCCCTAAAATGGGAAAGGTGAAAACCGCCAGCTCAATACCTGGATGCAATCAAGAAAGGAGAGAGGAGGCAGGGAGAGCATCAGGGGCTGACCATACTGATTTGCAGAGATGAAACTATAAATGAAAATGAATTCACAATTCTTGTGCAGTACAAATAAAAACTAGAAAAACTTCCACGAGATTAAAAACTAGATTCAAAAAAGTTTTTTTTAAGAAGACCTTACACACCAGTGTGAAAACAGTCTCCCCAACAATGGGAAGGTGGTGCTGGGTTGCTCAGTTTGGGAATGGGGCTGCCAGTCTGAAGCCAGCAGAGGAGCTGAAGCCACATCCAATCTGGGCAGATTCCTTTCATTCCCGCCCGGGAACAATCCCATCACTTAGGAAGCCTGGATCTCTGCCAAGGCTCTGCTTCTGCAGTCGCTGGGGGATGGGCGAGGAGGGTGGAAATGTCTGGGCAGCTGGCTTTTATCACAAAGCCTTCTCTCTTCAAAAGGCTTATCATGAATTTCCTAGACATGGTATAACACAGTATTTTAAGAGTTTAATAATCAAAAATATCACATTCAAAACATAAGTGTCCAATGTGTAGGAGGCCAATCACTACATAAAAGGAGGCTAGTGCTTATATGAAAATATATTCTAAAGGTTTTTAAATTCCTTTCATTAGGCTAAACCTCAACAAATCTATAAGGGAGAAAAAGAAACCAACATACTGAGAGCTTAATAGAAGCACCAGGTACTTCCCTACCTTGTCACACTTAAGAATGACTAACTTTTGATAGGAAACTTATAAGTCACTCATGCACTAAAATGCATGTGATCTTAGCAACCTCAGGTTACGTTTCAGTTACGTTAGTCGCCCATCAGTCGTGTTGGACTCTCTGCGACCCCATGCAGCCTGCCGGGCTCCTCTGTCCAGGCAAGAACACTGCAGTGGGTTGCCATTTCCTTCTCAGGGGATCCTCAACCCCTTGAGTAGGTGTTATCAGTGGCCCCCGTTCAGGATACGTGTGGAGATGGAGTATCAAGAGGTCCTGGAGCCTGGCGGGACTGCAGGTTTATGACGTCAGACTCGCCGCATCGGCACCCTGGCCTCTCACCTAACACAGGGCACTGCCTCACAGCCTGCACCCTCAGACAGGAGATGGAGGCTCAGAGGGATCCAGAGACTGACTGTCCGTCCTAAGAGGCTGCAGAGGGGAGCAAGGACTCACAGCCATACCAAACGCTGAATTTTTCTCAAAAGCAGCTTCCTGTTTGCACCAAACCTTTGGCCCCGTTTGTAACGCCCTCACAAGTCTGTTCTCCCTTTCCCCCAGGGAAGAGTGGCTAGCCACTTCTCCCTCCTGTTCCCTTAGCTAAACTGCCAAGACTCCTACTACAGTTTGAGCTGCTGGCCCTTGAGGCATCTGAAAAATACAAAAAAGGATCGATGCTCCGCTGCTGCTGCTGCTCAGCCACTTCAGTCCTGTCCGACTCTTTGTGAGCCCCTGGAGTGGAGCCCACCAGGCGCCTCTGTCCCTGGGATTCTCCAGGCAAGAATACTGGAGTGGGCTGCCATGCCCTCCTCCAGGGGATCTTCCCGACCCAGGGATCAATCCCATATCTCCATCTCATGCACTGCAGGGGGATTCTTGACCACTGAGCCACCAGGGAAGCCCTCTTCACGGTTATGCAAAAGTAAGTATTCAGGTCTAAAAATCTGTCATGGAATACAGAAAATCAAATGCATCTGTCCAAACGGACAAATTAGTGGGTGAGTCACATTAATTCTCATTAAAATTATAAGATTGAGGAAATTAAAGGCCACGTTATTAGAGCTTGCTTGATTTGATTCTGAATGCAATACCCTTAAATCCTGACTTTGGTGGGTGAAGCAGAATAACAGGGTCAAACAGGAGGACAGGAAACCCTGGCTGCAGACCCAGCTCCACTGTGAGAATACAGAACTGCAGCCTGGGGCCCAGCGCGCCCCTTCTTGGAATGCAGTTTCCCCTCCACAAAACAGAGATGAAAATATTTACCCACTGCTTCACAGGGTTGTTGCAAGAAATGACTGAAGTAACATGTGAAATTGTTTTGTAAACCCTGAAGCCCTGTAAAATCTGTTCTGAAAACACAGTGATGCTCTTGCCTGGTATGAGCCAGCATGAGAAAGGGTTTCGGGACCTCGGATGACAACAAAGAGGGGGAATGAGGTCTGTCCCTCTCATCCCACAAACCCAGTAACTCAGCCTCCAGGTGAATTCACCACCAGATTCTCAGGTCCCGAGCTGTGTTTTTAAACAACAGTAAAGAGATAATAAGCACAGATTTAAATAAAAGGCTTACAAACTCCCGAAGGCAAATCACCCCAGCAAGTGCCATCCTAATCAAATCTCCAAGAGATGGCTAAGGATGCTCGAGGGGAGCTTTCATTGCTAGACACTTTGATTAAGTGCAAGATGAAGGATTTTACCTTAAAATTACTTAAAAATGAATGACATGTACAATGATTAGATACTTTATGTTTTTTTTAAATCAACCAACAACAAAGAAACTTAGGAAAACAAACCAACACCTTAAAACTGAATGTTCAGAACACTTGAGATAATCCTTTTCAGATGTTTTTATTTTCCCTCCATGTATCATATTATCGACACACCAGTAGCAAAGTCTGTTACCAAACGTGCCAAGAAGATGCATATATGGGGAACAGCCCTTTAAAAAGAGGAGCAAAATAGCTCAAGATCTTCTAATTCAACTCCAGTAACAGCTGCCCCTCTCTTAAAATAAAGGCTGCCTAATTATTGGTATTCATGTGGTCAGGCTATACCATCAGAAGACAGAGCCACTCTTTCAGGCCACAACAGAAATCCTTTTAAGCCATTCGACATCTTGCACGGTGTAGTTTTAGGCCTGCACATATGCCTCAGCTGAGACAGAAAACTCACATGATTGCAAACCTTAGGAAAAAAAAATTTTTTAAGTCAGAGGCCAACATTTTTAAAATAAATAAAAGAAACAGAATTTTAAACAATTACAGTACAAGGAAGCCAGTGCTCTGACAAATGACATGCTACTACATTAATGACGGAAACTATGAATATTCATTACACAATAGTCACAAATAGAATGAAGGGATGCCAGAGAGTGCACAGGGAGCGAAACTCAGAAAGCTTTCAAAAGGAGAAAAAAAGAAGAAAGAAGGAAAGAAAACACAGACTGCCTTAGACAGCACTATTTAAGGAAGGGTTCCTGGGTGGAAACTTTGATCTAAGATGAGATAGGACAGTAAAGAAGGAATTTCCTTACAAAAAGGTAAATAAATAAACAGTATAAAATTACCCAGAATGACAGGAAGAGCTCTCAGTAAAAGCACATTTGGGGTCATCTTTGCTCAGGATGTCTGGGATAAGAATGCTGCAGTCTCCTAATTACTACCAAAGTTAGTTAAGCACTTGCCACACCCCTCACACCCCCAACTCCCCACTTAGAGAAGGGACAAGCCCAGAGAAAAACCCAGCACACTGATGTGCAATCTGGAATGTTTACTTTGTATGTAACTCGAGAATAGGAGAAAAAACCAAAGATGCAAAATTTTGTCTTCTAATGCAGGGGGAGAGGGTTCAGTCCCTCGTCAGGGAGGTAAGATCCCACATGCCTGGCAGCCAAAAAATCAAAACAGAAAACAGAAGCAAGATGGTAACAAATTCAATAAAGATTTTTTAAATGGTTTATATTAAAAAAGAAAAGTCTTAAAAAATAAAAACACAGATTTTGTTTCCCCCATGAGAAGCTAGAGACTTCTAGGAAAAGACATCACACTGGACAGACAGTCTTTCTAGAGGACAGTTTCAAGACAAGGACAAAATTCCCACAAGCTCTAGATGAGCAAAAACACTACCAAATGGGCGGTCATTCTACATTTTAAAATATGTGCACAGATTATTCTAACTTCTGTCTCCAAACTAACCATAGGGGCAAAAAGCCATGGTTACTAAATTATTGACAACACGTAACATCTGGCCTGTGCTGTTTAATTAGAGAAGAAAGGATCCTTTGGGAGAATGCCACAGGATGGATGGGCCGCGAGGAAGCACCTACTCTAAGTAGGGAAATCACTGTGTCTGCAGTACTTTCTTTTTGTTTCTCAATTAGTCCCCACAGCCAAGGGCTACTCTAGTATACTCTCAGCATTCATTTGCAGCGTTAAAATTCACACAATTCAATAGTGAAGGTTACTCAATCGTCTTTTAAATGCAAGGAACCCACAGTGTTCCTTTTACAAGGCCAACAGTCCTGCAAGTCCCCCCCAGCAGCCTCTCTAGCTGTCTGAAAGGGGGCTGTGGAGACCACCCCCTGCTCTGCCACTTCACAGCCCTGGGATCCTGAGCTGGCTGCTTAACTTCTCTAAACCTCCGTCTCCCCATGTGCAAAAGCAGAAAAACCAAACGCCAAGCTTATCTGCAAAAGTAGAAACAGCAATGCCTATGTTATTGGGAAGACTAAATAATGTGCAGAAAGAACAATCACTTAACCGTTTATTGGGGTTTTCTCACGTCTCACCATCAATAAGTGATGAGTGAATTCCAAAAAAGGACAGAGAGAAAGAAAAAGATATTGTGTGAATTGTGGAAATAAACTCACCAAAAATACCCCACGTGTGTCTTCTCCTTATTCTTTCAAGTACCACTTACTCAGCACATACTAGGTATAACGCACAGTGTTGAACAAAGGAGGTTTAGAGAGGGTGAGAAATGACCTCTGCCCCCAGGAGCCAGCCACTCTTGTTGGGGAAATACAAGATGATTTTAAGGATGTGAGCATCTGTTCAGGTAACAGGTCCCAAGATCCTGATAAGAAGCACCTATGATGGGATAACATCCTGATGGGGGGAAAAAAAAAACTAACTCCTCAGCACATGGGCACAGGACAGACAGAAAGGGACAAAGGGCTCACCGATCATGAATACGTTCCAGGAAGATACTGGTAACCAAGGAAGAGAACCACAGAGACATCATCCAGAGAAACCACAGGGGCAGCACTGACCCAGAAGTGGGAAAGGATGGGAAGATTTTCCTCCCTCTATAGCTAAGGTAAGCCCTGGAGATCATTCTGGAAATTGTCAACAGACACACACGGCGGATGTGATGTGTGTGACCACTGTGTCCTACTAAAACACTGGTTAAGAATGCTCACCACAATAGCCAAGACATGGAAGCAGCCCAAACCTCCACGGACAGAGGAGTAGAAAAAGAAGGTGTGGCACATACATGCAAAGGAACATTACTCAGCCACCAAAAAGGACACAGTGCCATCTGCAGCAACGTGGATGGACACAGAGAATGTCACAGTGACTGAAGTAAGACAGAAAAGGAGAAAGGTTCCATGAGGTCTATTCTATGTGGGATCTAAAAAGAAATGATACAATCTACTTACTTACAGAACAGAAACAGACTCACAGAGTTAGAGTTGCCGGTGGGGTGGGGGAAGGATGGACGGAAGGGGTACTTAGGGAGTTTGGGATGGACATATACACACTGCTGTATTTTAAATGGATGACCAACAAGGACCTACTGTACAGCCCAGGAAACTCTGCTCAATGTTATGTGGCAGACTGGACGGGAGGGGAGTTTGGGGGAGAATGGATACATGTATATGTATGGCTGAGTCCCTTTGATGTCCACCGGAAACTATCACATTGTTAATTGGCTACATCCCAGTACAAAATAAAAAGTTTTATCAAAAAAAGAATTCTTACAAATGCAGAGTCCATGACTGTCTCCTAAGATACAAAATTCCACCCACCAAAACCCATAGAGCTGACAAACCCCACCAGTAGACACTCCCTTAGGCAAGGCCACTGAGATGGAGAAGGGGGCAGTGGCAGGAGGAAAACCCAGCGTGGACTTCAGAGAGTCCTTATCTTTCAAATAAGGAGGTTTCCACAATGAGGTACCATTTCACACCAGTCAGAATGGCTGCGATCCAAAAGTCTACAAGCAATAAATGCTGGAGAGGGTGTGGAGAAAAGGGAACCCTCTTACACTGTTGGTGGGAATGCAAACTAGTACAGCCACTATGGAGAACAGTGTGGAGATTCCTTTAAAAACTGGAAATAGAACTGCCATATGACCCAGCAATCCCACTGGGCATACACACTGAGAAAACCAGAATTGAAAGAGACACGTGTACCCCAATGTTCATCACAGCACTGTTGATAATAGCCAGGACATGGAAGCAACCTAGATGTCCATCAGTAGACGAATGGATAAGAGAGCTGTGGTACATATACACAACGGAGTATTACTCAGCCATTAAAAAGAATACATTTGAATCAGTTCTAATGAGGTGGATGAAAGTGGACCCGATTATATATATGAAGTAAGCCAGAAAGAAAAACACCAATACAGTATACTAACACATATATATGGAATTTAGAAAGATGGAAACGATAAACCTGTATGCGAGATAGCAAAAGAGACACAGACCTATAGAACAGTCTTTTGGACTCTGTGGGAGAGGAGGAGGGTGAGATGATTTGGGAGAACGGCATTGAAACATGCATAGTATCATATAAGAAATGAATCACCAGTCTAGGTTCGATGCAGGATACAGGATGCTTGGGCCTGGTGCACTGGGATGACCCAGAGAAACGGTATGGGGAGGGAGGTGGGAGGGGGGTTCAGGATTGGGAACACATGTACAACCGTGGCAGATTCATGTTGATGTATGACAAAACCGATACAGCATTGTAAAGTAGCATAAAATAAAATAAAATAAAGAGGTTTCTTAAATTCTAGCACTGGTATGTCACAATAAAGGTAGCCATCATGTGACCCCCAGCTTGTGAGAGTGCCCTCCTGACCCCCCCATAGATGGGAGAGCTCACACTGAGAGAAGGATGGCACAGGCATCACTGAGCATCATGGATGCTGTGAGTGGCACAATGGAGCCCTGTAAGCAGAGTGCCCACCATGTGCCCAGTCTGACAAAGGATGGACAGGTACTATCTGATTAATCATAATAACACTGCCAGGAACTTCCCAGGTGGTTCAGTGGTTAAGGGCCATCTGCGAGTATAGGAGGCATGAGCTCAGTCCCTGGTCCAGGGAGTCCCATATGCTGCTGGGCAACGAGGCCTGTGCACCACAACTGCTAAGCCCACAGGCCCTGGAGCGCACACTTCACAGCAAGAGGAGACTGCACACAGCAACAAGAGGCGAGCCCCTGCTCACCCCAGCTAGAGAGAGCCCTGCAGCGACGAAGATCCAGGATGGTCCAAAAGAAAATAAATACAACTTTAAAAATGTAACAGTGCAGGGGTGGTTCAGTGGCAGGATTCTTGCCTGCCAGACAGGAGGCCCAGGTTCAATTCCCAGCCCATGCAGTCAGAGTCCCCTTTAGAGCGTCCCTGGTGGCCCAGACAGTAAAGAATCTGCCTGCAATGCAGGAGACCAGGGACCAATCTCTGGGTCGGCAAGATGCCCTGGAGAAGAGAATGGCTACCCACGTCAGTATTCCTGCCTGGAGAATCCCCATGGACAGAGGAGCCTGGTGGGCTACAATCCATGGGGTTGCAGAGTCGGGCACAACTAAGTGACTAACACTGACTTTGCACTTAAAAAAAAATATTAATAGTAACATTGCAAGGCACACTATCCTTGATGCACTGATAGGGAAAAGGAGGTGCACAAGGTCTGGGGCGTTGGGGTGGAGAACTCCACTGGACTCCGGGAGAAGTGAGACCTCAAAGCTCTTGCCCCTGTGCTTCCCACTCTCCACTCGGCTTCACAGGGAGCTGGGGATGGACAGGGAAGCCACACAGGGGTGCAGGGCACACGGAGAGCCAGCACCAACCGCTTGAAAAAAATTTTTTAATCTCAAAAAAAAATACCCAACCCATAAATATTGAATAAAAAGTTCCTGAGAATCGTCCCTGAATTGGTGATCTTTGCTGATCTCAGAAATGGCGGTAGATGTGCCAGAGAAAGTTCATACACATTTTTCAGGTTTCTGGCTAGATTAAAAATACCCTGGGCTAATGGTGACCCAGGGCACACTTGTGGCTTTCATCACAGAACCATTCCACATACAGGCTCCTAAGACCAACGGAATATCAAGAAGATACTGAAGAAAAAGGCATCGCTCTCTTTTTCAAAAGTAAGTTTAAGAATTCCTCAATGCAACCTTCAAATAATCAAACATAACTGGCAGTTCTCTAACACAGAAGGCTTAAAAAAGTCACCAGGAAAACTTACTATAACATATATCTGAGGACCCTGTGATTATTAAATATCTAGAAGTAGAAATAATATCTTATGTTCACTAGATTTCTTTATTTTGAAAAAAACTCTTCTGAGACCTGAAGAAAAATGACAGCCTTCATTTAGAAAGTTACAAACATCAAGAGGAAAAAAAAATGATGATATCATTTCATGCAATACTGGAAAGGAAGAGATTAAAAAAAATCATTTGCAGATGACATGATTATATACCAAGAAAACCCAAAGGAAGCCTCTGAAAAACGGTGGAATTAACGAGTTGAGTAAAACAACAAAACACAAAATAAATATGTAACATCTACAGAAACAAGCAGAAATGATAAAAATTCATCCTCATTCTTAATTAACAATTATTTTTTAAAAGAAGTCTCAAAATAGCATCACTGACAAATAAAAAAGCAGATCATAAAAAATTTAACTGTAATACTTTATGAAGAGATTTTTTACAAAAGTCTTAAATGATATTAGACTATCCTATGTTTCTGGAATTAAAAAAATATAAACTTTTTGAAAAGAATATTTTAATAATATTAAAAGAAAACTTTTTACTAAATATAAAAACAATATTTTAAACTTCCCTTTTTTATATCATCTGTATTTTTTTACATTTTCATTAATGACCAGGTGTTATTTTACATGTAACAATACATCAGTGTTAGAATTAATGGTAAAAATATCAAAAGTCTTCAAACTCAAAACATCTTTGAGTTTTGAGGCTGTATTTTAATCAATTTTCCAGTTTTCTTAAGCCTCTAAATATGTGTGAATTGAGTTATTAATATCAGAAATGAGTTTAACAAGGCTGAGCCATCGACACAGAGAAACATGAAGAAAGTGACGAAGTTTCATTTCTTTCCCTTCCTTTAGTCTCAAGATAAATGTAATTTGAAGCTTTAAAATAAAAAACAGGTGTTACAACAGGAATCAGCCCATCGGACTAGTCAGGGCCTCGGAGGTGAAAGGCCCGGTGGAAGCCAGTTAGAGGCGCTCACATGTGCGCTAAATGGCCCCCAAACAAACAGCAGGAAGGGCTGGCAAATACACTCATTTTAAAAGTAAATATTAACCTAATGAGCTTGGTGACCGGAAAACTGATACTGCTCTCTTGAGATGTTTCACTTCCCTGCTCCTTCTCATCAAAAAAAGAAAAAACAATTACTAAGAAGGCACACATTCTTCTAGTTCTGAGCCCATGGACAAGTACCAGAGAAAAATCTAAAAGTCATTCTCGAGACTTCCCTGGTGGTCTGGTGGCTAAGCCCTCCAAGCTCCCAATGCAGGGGGCTCGGGTTCGATTCCTGGTCGGGGAACTGGATCTCACATGCAGCAGCTGAGGCCTGGCACAGCCAATTAAATTAAATTAAACATAAAAATAAATAAATAAAAATCGCTCCTTACATCTGAGTACTCAAAACTCCCCAACTTGATCAGCAGTAAAAGCAGAAAGATAAAGTAAGTCAAATACACATGCAAGGAGTCCATGAAACACAGCAGGGTGCATAAGGAAGTTCAGGTCTTGTCTTTAGGGGGTATAATTCTGTTGATCAGTTGAAGAACAGGGGTCAAGCATTATAAGGCATCTGTCTCACCTGCCTGCAACTCTACCCTTCCCTGCACCAGTCACGCACCAGAAGAGTACCACGTCTGCCGTCACAGGGGGAGGATGCCCAAGCAGCCACAAAGGTTACTAAATGGATGAAACCCAGTGCCTGGACTGGGAAAGAGCTCAGGGCAAAGAAAGCCCGGTGGCTGCCAGTTACATCACTTGCTTCAGAGAAGAAGGAGCGGAGGGTCCCCCCCTAGATCAAGCAGTTTCAGGAAACAAAGGAAACCCAATGATACTGGAAGCATAGGAAGAAGGGAGGAAAGAAGGAAAGAGGGATGGAGGAAAGGAGCAAAGGGAGAAAGGGAGGAAGAAAGGGAGGAGGGAAGGAGGCGGAAATGGTCTCTCTTCTCAGCACCCATCCTACTAATAAAAAGGAATATGAAGCATTCAGTATGTCTCTCCATGCCCACCTACAAGCCGTTTTTTTTCCTTCTAAGATCTATTGAAAAGATCTGCCTGTTTTCTCTTTATTTTTAGCCTTCACAAACATTCCAGTTGTCACAGTTGGAAATAAAAATGAAGCCAGAGTCACTTCACATGCACGAGCTAATAATCCCATGTGTATACAGAGCCAGAATTTGGAGAAAAGAAATGAACTTATCATCTGACACTTTCTGTTCAATATTAACTGTCTACCTTGTTTGAGGAAGGCAATGTACACCCTCTGAAAGGTGTTCTGACACTGTTTTCTGAACACACCAGTTAAAACACACACCAGCATCACCCTCATGTCTCCCAGCTCCAACCAACCTACTGGCAGGCTGGTTGGTGATCCAGGGTACCTCACACAACAGATAACCTTCCATACCCTTCACTGGGGCAGTGCCTTAATGTCTAACAGGAAATTTGTATTAAATGATCAAGGATCAAGCTTATGTCTCAAAGCACTCCACCTAATTCCCATCTATATCCAGATAAAAAATGGCAATCGAAGCACAGCTTTAATAAAAGCATGAAACTGAAGCCTAAAATGTAAAGAGTTATTTAGACAAGAGACCTCCTGGATCTCACACTAACGAGCCATATTCTCTTCACAATTGATTTCATCTGCCCGGACCTCAGTTCCCCTCTGTAAAATGGTTACCTGTAACTTGGTTCAAAAATGGCATAGCTCGGCTGCAGGCATCTTTTAGGCTCATTCCCTCCCTGTGCCTTATTAGGAAAACCATTCATCTACTAGAACTACTACCAAACATGACTTGCACCTTTTGTAAGAATGTGGGGTCCTTTTTCCATTTATCTGCAACACACCACAACACGGTCCTCGTGTATTGCTTCTCCCTTCTCCTAGGAGGGCTTTCCTCATAGCTCAGTTGGTACAGAATCCACCTGCAGTGCAGGAGACCCCAGTTCAATTCTTGGGTTGGGAAGATCCCCTGGAGAAGACACAGGCTACCCACTTCAGTATTCTTGGGCTTCCCTTGTGGTTCACCTGGTAAAGAATCCACCTGCAATGCAGGAGACCTGGGTTTGATCCCTGGGTTGGGAAGATCCCCTGCAGAAGGGAATGGTTACCCACTCAAGTACTCTGGCCTGGAGAATTCCATGGACTATACAGTCCATGGGGTCACAAAGAGTCAGACACAACTAAGAGACTTTCACTTTCACTTTCATTTCTCCTAGGAAGCAGCCTAGAAAAACGTCAAGCACACACTGGCGTCAGACAGACTATCTTGCACTTACAGATTAACTGAGTTTCTAGCTAAGGGGCTTTGAGCAAGTCACAGCATCAATGAACTTTCCATATTAACCTTTCATTGTTTTCCCTTTTTTCCGATGTTTCCCCCGTACAGAGAGCACATGTTCTACAAAGCGGAGATCACTATATAGAGCGGCTGCTTTCACTTAACATAGTCATTTTTATAACACACTGGCGTCAGACAGACTATCTTGCACTTACAGATTAACTGAGTTTCTAGCTAAGGGGCTTTGAGCAAGTCACAGCATCAATGAACTTTCCATATTAACCTTTCATTGTTTTCCCTTTTTTCCGATGTTTCCCCCGTACAGAGAGCACATGTTCTACAAAGCGGAGATCACTATATAGAGCGGCTGCTTTCACTTAACATAGTCATTTTTATTTTTTAGTATTTCATAAATTTTCTACAACGAGCATCCTTACTTTTCTTCATAGAAATATTAAAACTATTCAGTGATGAATACATAATTGTGATAAGAAGGGAAAATTGTGAACCAGGAAAAAAAAAGCCCAGGGTGACTTTAATATGCTGTGTTGCCTGAACAAAAAATATTTAAATGAGAAAAAAAAGTGTATGTCTGTGTGTGTGTGTGTGTGTGTATAGAAAGAAAGTGTTAGTCATTCAGTTGTGTCCAACCCTTTGCAATCCATGGACTATAGCCCACCAGGCTCCTCTATTCATGGGATTTTCCAGGCAAGAATATTGGAGTGGGTTGCCATTATGGCAAGGGGTTGCCATTTTCTGCTTCAGGAGATCTTCCCAACCCAGGGATCGAACCCACATCTCCTATGTCTCCTGCATTTACAGGCAGATTCTCTACCCACTGCCATCAGAGAAGCCACATCTATGTATGTGTGTGTGCACGCGCGTGCGTGTGTGGGTGTGGGTGTGTGTGTGTATAAATGTACGTCAAGGCTATATACTGTCACCTTGTTTATTTAATTTATATGGAGAGTACATCATGAGAAATGCTGGACTAGAAGAAACACAAGGTGGAATCAAGATTGCTGGGAGAAATATCAATAACTTCAGATATGCAGATGATACCACCCTTATGGCAGAAAGTGAAGAAGAACTAAAGAGCCTCTTGATGAAAGTGAAAGAGGAAAG
>SJYC01072258.1:0-25064 GCA_006408675.1 Madoqua kirkii
GCACTCACAACTGCTGAGCCTGTGCGCCTAGAGCCTGGCTCACAACTGCTGAGCCCGTGTGCCTACAGCCTGCGCTCACAACTGCTGAGCCCGTGCACCAACAGCCTGCGCTCACAACTGCTGAGCCCGTGTGCCCAGAGCCTGTGCTCTGCAACCGGAGGAGCCACTGCAGCATGAAGCCCGGGCCCAGCCCTCATTCTCTGCAACTAGAGGAAGCCCGCATGCAGCAACAAAGACCCAGCACAGCCAAAAACAGACAAATATATAAATCTTAAAAAAAGAAATCTGAGTGTAACTTGATAATCAGCCCTCTGTATCTGCAGTTATGCACCCACAGATTCAATCGACTGCATCTGCTTTAAAAACAATCCATATGTGAGTCAACCCCTGTGCTTCTAACCCATGTCATTAGAAGGCCAACTGTACTTGATGCACTGAAATCCAGGTGACTACAAGATATAGAAGCAGAAACATCCAATGGGCAGCTGGATAGACTTAACCATGCTCAGAGCCTCTGCGAAATACCTATAAAAGGGAAGGGGCAGGAAACACAGATAAGGAAGTAGGGAATCATGGTTTTCTCAGGGTATACAATCAGCAGTGGGACTGCTGGGTCATATGGTAGATTTATCTTTAGTTTTTTAAGGAACCTCCATACTGTTCTGCATAGTGATTCTATCAATTTACATTCCCACCAACAGTGCAAGAGGGTGAATGAACCTAGAGTCTGTCCTACAGAGTGAAGTAAGCCAGAAAGAGAAAAACAAATATGAACGAAGATATATGGAATCTAGACAAATGGTAGTGATGAACCTACTTGCAGGGAAAGGACAGAGACGCAGACATAGAGAGCGGGCTGTGGACACGGGGTGGGAAGGAGAGGGCGGACAGCCTGAGAGCGGCCCTGACATACACTCTACCGTGTGCTCAACAGAGAGCTGGTCGGGGCTGCAGCGCAGCACAGGGGCCCCAGCTGGGTGTCCGTGACGCCCGAACACGTGGGGCGCAGGGCTCCAGGGGGAGGGGACAAGTGTATACAAATGGCTGATCACACTGCGGCACAGCAGAAACGAACACGCATTGTAATTTAAAATAAATTTTTAAAATAAAATAAATTATACAAATAAAAGAAAGCAAAGAATCAATTACGCAAGCTTCTGGAGTGGACAAAAGGGGAAGGAATCAAGAGGAAAAGAGAAACCAGAACCAGAAAAAAAAGACATATCTTCCTCGCAGGTAGAGAAAAACAGGAAGTATGACTGTAGCAAACAATGTACGTGTATAGGCAAGGAGCTAATACCTAATGTTGTTAAGGGCTCTAAGAAGGTTGTTATCAGTTGAATTGTATCTACCAAAAATTCCTATGTTTAAGTCTTAAGTTACCCCAGTCCCTCTGAATGTGATCTGACTTGGAAACAGGGTCACTGCAGATATAATTAGTTAAATTAAGATGAATTTGTAACAGTAGTCATTTATGGATGTAAGGGTGGGACCATAAAGAAAGTTGAGGGCTGATAAATTGATGCTTTCAAATTGTGGTGCTGGAGAAGACTCTTGAGAGTCCCTTGGACAGCAAAGAGATCAAATCGGTCAATCCTAAAGGAAATCAACCCTGAATGTTCATTGAAAGGACTCGTGCTGAAGCTGAAGCTCCAATACTTTGGCCACCTGATGTGAAGAGCTGACTCACTGGGAAAGACCTTGATGCTGAGAAAGACTGAAGGCAAGAGGAGAAGGGGGCGGCAGAGGATGAGATGGGTAGATAGCATCACCAACTCAATGGACATGAATCTGAGACTAGTGAAGGACAGGGAAGCCTGGCATGCTACAGTTCAGAGGGCCACAAAGAGTCAGACACGACTTAGCAACTGAACAACAATAAACCAGAGCAGAGATGGAGTGAGCCCCTAATTCAATATGATCGAGGTCCTCATTAAAAAAAAGGTGGGGGGTTTGGATACACACCCACTGAGGGAAGCTGATGTGAAATCACATGGAAAAGAAGACCATCTAAAAGCTAAGGGAGGAAGCCTGAAATAGATGCTTCCTTCACAACCCACAGAAGGAACCAAAGCCGCCAACACTTTGACTTCAGACTTCTGATCTTCAGAACTGTGAGACAATAAAACGTCTGTTGTTTAAGCCACTGAGTTTGTGGATGTTTTTCTATGGAAATTCTAGCAACTAATAGAGAGGGAAAGTCATGTAGAAAGGAAGGAGAGTTGGATGAGGGTGGTTAGAAGGTTTGAGGGGAGTGGAAATGTTTCAGCAGGAAACAGGTCAGCCACACAGTACAAGACTGTGTACTGCTGCCTCGGGTTCCAGCAAAGAATGGAGACGATAGATTTATTTACAGAGTGATTTCCTCAAGCAGCTTTGGCAGCCACTGCGTAAGAGAGGGAAAGACGCCAGGTCAAAATCGAGAGCTGGAAGAGTAGATTACAAGCAAAGTACAAGGGGTAAGGCCATTGAGGATACTGTCAAGGGAATGATATACCAGGAGTGAACAGAAAGGAAATAGGGAAGGGAGGATCAGTTGTGGGCTGGAAGAAGGAGGCAAGGTAGGCAGAGGAGGGGTCCTCTGCAAACTGGAAACCAGCATAGAAGAGATACAAGGAGTATAACCTCAGCAAGAGGGCTAAGGAGCCACTGTTTCCAAAATTTAGCATTTTAGATGAGGAAGTCAGGGAAGCCCAAAGCTGCAACATTGTATACAACACATACATCATTCACAAGACACTGAGAGCTCCAGGGGTGAAGACAGGATGAAAAAAGAATGCAAAGGATTCTGCCACCTTCCAAGGATGGAAAAGAATCACCAGGATATCCCCAAAATATCTGTACCTAACCCCTAGACTCTGGTTCACATTAAAAAATCACCGCCATATCTATCATCTTGGGTATTAGAGTTATACCTTTATACAAAATAACAAAAGAGGGACAAGAACTAGAAACTGAGATCAATGTACAATGCCCCATCTATCTCCCAATCTGGGTTGGCTGAATCCATGGGTGTGGAACCCCGATATGGAGAAATAACTGTAAAGTTCACATGGATTTTTGACTGTGTGGGGGTTCAGAGTCCCTAACACTGGAATTGTGAGTAATAGAGGGAGTCTCAGTTCAGTTCAGTTCAGTTGCTCAGTGGTGTCTGACTCTTGCGACCCCATGAATCGCAGCACGCCAGGCCTCCCTGTCCATCACCAACTCCCGGACTTCACTCAGACTCACGTCCATCGAGTCGGTGATGCCATCCAGCCATCTCATCCTCTGTCGTCCCCTTCTACTTCAACATAATAAAGAGCATATATGACAAGTCAAAGCTACCACGCTCAATGGTGAAAGCTTTCTCTCTCAAATCAGGAACAAGAAAAGGACAGCCCTTTTCACCACTGCTGCTGCTGCTGCTAAGTCGTTTCAGTCACGTTCGACTCTGTGCGACTCCATAGATGGCAGCCCACCAGGCTCCCTCGTCTCTGGGATTCTCCAGGCAAGAACACTGGAGTAGGTTGCCATTTCCTTCTCCAACACATGAAAGCAAAAAATGAAAGGGAAGTCGCTCAGTCGTATCCGACTCTTAGTGACCCCATGGACTGCAGCCCTCCATCCATGGGATTTTCCAGGCAAGAGTACTGGAGTGGGGTGCCACTGCCTTCTCCGTTTCACCACTCTTATTCAACAAAGTACTGAAAATCCTAGCCAGAACAATTAGGCGAGAAAAATAAAAAGCAATAATTGGAAAGGACATAAACCTGTCACTATTTGCAGATGACATAATGCTAGATATGGAAAACTAAAGGTTCCACCAAAAAACTGCTAAAAGTAATAAATGAAGACTTTCCTGGAGACCCAGTGGTTAAGAATCAGCCAGCCAATGCAGGGTGCATGGGTTCAATCTCTGGTCCAGGAGGATTCCACGTGCCTCAGGGCAACTAGATTCACGTATGACTACTACACCCACGTGCCGAAACATGAACAGCCTAGGGCCCCTGCTGTGCAACAAGAGAAGCCGTCGCAATAAGGAGCCTGCACGCTGCACCCAGAGAGCTGCAGCTAGAGAAACTAATCGCCCTGCTCACTGCACCTGGAGAGAGCCCACACACAGCAGCAAAGAGCCAGCACAGCCGAAAAGAAAACTAGATAATTTTTAAAATAAAGAATAAATAAATTCAGTAAAGTTTCGGGATGCAAAACTCAATGCCCAGAAATCTGTTGTTTCTATATACAAATAATGAACTAGCAGAAAGTCAAATTAAGAAAACAATTCACTTTACAACTTAATCAAGAATCTAAAATAGCAAGGAATAAATTTAACCAAGGAGGTGAAAAAGACCTGTATATGGGCTTCCCTGGTGGCTCAGAGGTTAAAGCATCTGCCTCCAAAGCGGGAGACCTGGGTTCAGTCCCTCGGTCGGGAAGATCTCCTGGAGAAGGAAATGGCAATCCACTCCAGTATTCTTGCCTGGAGAATCCTATGGACGGAGAAGCCTAGTAGGTTACAGCCCACAGGGTCGAAAAGAGTCAGAGACGACTGAGCGACTTCACCTTATCACCTTATAGGACACTGAAGAAAGAAATAAATGGAAAGATATTCCATGCTCATGACTGGAAGAAATAATATTGTTTAAATGTCCACATCACCCAAAATAGCAAATAGAATCTAATTTCACAATTCTCATAGAAATAGTGTAAACAATTCCAAAATTGTATAAAACCACAAATGATCCTGAATCGCCAAAGCAATCTAGAGAAAGAAGAACAAAACTGGAGGCATCATGCCTCTGATTTCAAGCACTATTAAAAAGCCACAGTAACCAAAACAGTATGGCATAAAAGGAGACACATAGGTAAGTGGAACAAAACAGAAAGCCCAGAAATCAACTCACACATATATGGTCAGTTAACGTACAAAGGAGCCAAGAATATACAGTGGGGAAAGGACACTCTAATAAATGGTGTTGGGAAAACTGGGTAACTATATGCAAAAGAGTAAAACTAGACCTCTATCTTATCCCATATACAAAAAATAACTCAAATGAATTAAAGACTTGATTATAAGACCTGAAACCCTAAAACTCTAGATGAAAACACTGGCAGTAAGCTCTGTGACATCAATCTTTACAATAATTTTTGGACTTGACACCAAAAGCAAAAATAAATAGCTTCTGCACAGCAAAAGAAACTATCAACAAGGCAACTGGATTGTAGAAAGAACTGCAAAGGCAATCCACTGAATGGGAGAGAATATTTGCAAATAGTGTATCTGGTAAGGGATTACTATCCAAAATATATAAAGACATAATACAGTTTAATGGCAAAAACCAATTCTATTTAAAAAATGAGCAGAGAATCTGAACAAACACACAGATGACCAGCAGATGTACTGTAGAGCCCTGTGCCTATAGTTAATGAGACTGCACTGCACATTTGAAAGTTTCTAAGAGAGTAAATCTTAAAAGTTCTCATCACAAGAAAAAAAATTTCTGTACCTATGTACAGGGACAGATGTGAACTAGACTTACTGTGGTGATTACTTTGCAGTGTGTACAAACACAGCATCATTACTGAAACTAATACAATGTACTATAAGTTAATAAAGAAAGAAGGAAAATAAGGAGGGTTAGAGGGAGAAAGGGAAGGGAAGGAAAAATAAAAATTTCTTCCAAAGAAATCACATTTCTTTTTCTCCTCTTTCTGTTCAAAGTCAAACATTTACACGAACTACAGAATACTCTACATGAATAAGGGAGTAGCTATCATGTTCCCCGCTCTAGGCACTCTAGAGAAAGCCACTCCTTGAGATAAGGCACTCTGCAGCTCATAAACACTGAGGAAGGAGTTGCCACACCTCACGCATATCTAAGAATTGCGCCCAGCCCCCAGATTCCAAGACTCACATCTTAATTGGATTCCAGTGGACTGTTTGAGTTCCCCAACTCCCACAGGAGAAGTGGAAGACCACGAAAGGAATTCAAGAAACCTTCTACCATTATAATCTGAAAACAATCATACAAAAACTCAGTGACTTCTTGTTTGCATAAGCACCGATCTAGTACACATGTCAGATCTTGGTAAAACTGTAATTTTATGTTGACTGTTTTGCAGGGTTCTGTGCTGTACTGACAGATAGAAAGCAACTTGAAGATCACAGTCGTATGACTGGTTTCACAAATGAGAAGACTGAGTCCTGGGTAAAGTAAATACCTGCACAAATAACTAGGAAGTGGCAAATGAGAATGCACGTTGGCTGACCCTGGGATGAACTTTCTCTTCATTTGCAACATATTTTCACTCATATTCAATAGATATTTTTTGAACATTAACCACATGCAAGACACAGAGAAGCTACAAAACTAAACGCAGGCGGTCGTTCCTTCAGGGAATCTAAAAAATGATGGTTTTTAGAGAGTAGTTTTACAGTCTTTATATGCAAATCATCGCATGAAGTCTTTGAAATTTTAAGGGAATATCTGAAAATAATTCTCCTCATAGACCTAACACTTACCTTTGAATTTCATCTTCCCATCTTCCTTGTAGCCCTTCAACTACAGAAGGCCGATGTCATGGTAAGAAATCAATAATGATGGCAATGATGAAGACAAAGACAATGACAGGATGAAATGTAAGACATTTACTATGTGCCAGTGGCTATTCTGGAATCTTTATATACTTAGCTTATCTAATCCTCCCAGTATGGGCTTCCCTGGTGGCTCAGATGGTAAAGAATATGCCTGCAGTGCAGGAGACCTGGGTTCAATCCCTGGGTCAGGAAGATCCCCTGGAGAAGGGAATGGCAATCCAATCCAGTATTCTTGCCTGGAGAATTCCATGGACAGAGGAGCCTAGCGGGCTACAGTCCATGGGGTCGCAAAGAGTCAGACATGACTGAGTGACTAACACACACACAATCCTCCCGATAACCTTAGGAAGGAGGTACTATCACATCTCTGTTTTATAAAAGGCCTGGGGAAAGGGAGCTGATTGCCCTTGAAAGTGTGGTTGATTTGGGGCTTCCAGCATGTCTTTACTAATCCTGTCTCCCAGGCTCCTCCTGGTCCTGGGTCCTCCCCTGACTAAATGAAAATCACCTGTTGCCCCGCCCCAGACCTCAGTTCCTCCACCTTTGAAACAATGAAGTCAACCACCTGATTTCCAACATCTCCTCAAGATGGAACATTCCATGATTTACTGTCTTAAAGTATCTATCCAATCTCTTTCCTTCAGCAGAGGAAAAAAATGGCTTTATAAAAGTTAACGATAGGGCTTCCCTGGTGTCTCAGTTGTAAAGAATCCACCTGCCGCTGCAGGAGACACAGGTTCAGTCCCTGATGCCAAGGAGCAGCTAAGCCCGTGGACCACAGCTGGTGAGCCTGTGCTCTGGAGCCACCTGCCACAACCTTTGAAGCCCCACACCCCCGAGCCCAGATTCTACAACAAGAGAAGCCACCCCAGCGAGAAGCCCCTGCACCATCACTGGGGAAAAACCTGCACAGCAAGGAAGACCCAGCACAGCCAAAACGTAATGAAGCAATCGATTCTTTTCTAAAAAAAGCTAAGGATACTTTTTGCCCAAATTGAAAAATCCAGGCGTTCAGCTCTGCAGAGGTGTGGGGGTAAGGTAGGGCACAAAGTTACAGGTTTCACGCATACGTCCTGAACTTCCATCTAGGTTCCAGCCTCAGGTGTTTTTGAAAGCTGATGTCACCACCACGTGGCAGAATAACACACACTCACTCATGGTATTTAAACAAGACAACAAGTTTTTTAAACTTCTAACAAAGATGAGATGTCATCTGTAAAAGTACTCAAAAATAGACGTTGAAAAAAAAGTGGGATAGAATATATGGGCTATAGTTTGGGGGGACGGAGGTTGTTTTTATTTGTTCTTTACACAAGAAAAGAGGCAAGGACATTCAATAGCAGATGTAATTGAATAATAGGATTGGGGAGGTTTTTCTTCTCTTTTTCCTTATTTTTTTTAATAATGTCAACTTAAATTACCTCCATTATTAGAGGGGAGAGTTTTCTTTATACAGAAAAGGTGCTCAATAGTCTCACACTGATTTCTTCCGAGAGGAAAGAAAACACTCTCCGGAAAACATCTTGATAACACTGCGGAAATTCCAGAAAGACAGGTTTCAAGGAGAATAGCATTATGACCCACTATGGATGGGAAAGAAAAGACTCCTTTATTGCTCCAGGTCTAGAATCGCTAAATTTCACAGCATATCTCAGGAATGCCGCCAGGGAAAGTTGCTTTACAGTCCAGGGACACGCAGCTGGTAGAGCTCGCTGTTGTTGTTAGTCACTCAGTCGTGGCCGACTCTTTGCGACCTCATGGACTGTAGCCCGCCAGGCTCCTCTGTCCATGGGATTCTCCAGGCAAGAATACTGGAGTGGGCTGCCATTTCCTCCTCCAGGGGATCTTCCTGACCCAGGGATCAAACCCAGGTCTCCTGCATCGGCGGGAGGCTTCTTTACCGCGGAGCCCGCTGGGAAGCCACGTGTAGAGCTGGACCCAGGGGGAAAGAAAGAGCAGGTGCAACAGACAACGTGGCAGACCGGGAGAGCCAAATGTCTCGGGCAGCCTCCAGAAATCCTGGCCTGGTGCAGGTTCTCCCTGAGTGCCCCTGTCCTGCACCACAGCCAGCCACACGGCCCGGGAGCTTTCCATGAGCCCACGTGGCCTTTCCTCTCTGAAGCACTGCAGCACAGGGGGCCGGGTAGCTTCCTTCATGGAATCTGCAACTGTTAAAACAAACCGCAACCAAACGCATCTATTCTTCCATCAGGCTACAGGGTAAGTACATTGTGTAGATACATATGTGTTCACACATAAACATACTCTGTGTGTGTGTGTGTGTGTGTGTGTGTGTGTGTGTGTGTATAAAGGGATAGGCTACCCACTCCAGTATTCTTGGGCTTCCCTGGTGGCTCAGATGGCAAAGAATCCACCTGCAATGCAAGACCTGGGATCCATCCCTGGGTTGGGAAGGTCCCCTGCCAGAGGGCATGACAACTCACTCCAGTATTCTTGCCTAGAGAATCCCATGGACAGAGGAGCCTAGAGAGCTACAGTGCTTGGGGTTGCAAAGAGACAGACGTGACTGAGCACAGATACATACACACACCCACACACACACACACACACACACACACACACACACACAGGGCCCTGATTATAACATATATCAATGACAGTGGCTTTAGATGGCAACAATGAAACACTTCACTCTACAGGGCTCTTGAGAATATTCTGGAAACACATTATTTGTCTGCTGATTCCCACAGATACTGTCAAAAATTCAGAGAGAGTACAACTGAAAAAATCACATTCAGAGTGCTATTAATTACACAGGAACCCCCTGCCTTTCTGGAACAATGCTACTTTGCGTCAAGCAGATAAAGACAGATCTGATAGGCAAAGAATAGGAAAACTAGAACAAGAGAAGACAGCACCTCCTTTGGGAGTCTGACAGACAGTCTGTGGCGTCAACATCACATCATGCCCTCACTGGGAGCAGTGGGACCCGACCTGCCAACAGCTCCAGACTTGCCCTGAGCACACACATCACACTGGGCTTCCTTCACCAGCACCACCATCAGCAGCAAAGCCACGAAACAACAAAACAAAGCTTGCAGGAGTCTTGTGTTCGCTTGTTAATTTCAAAAGACACATTTCTGTTGACTGATAACAAAATTCAATCTGAACAGTTGTTTAAAATTGGAAAATACAATGTAACTAAATAAAAAGATGTCATCGCTTGTTTGTTTTTCTAAGGCATTTTTTGATTGTTTGCTTCTAAGTGCAAAGTTGACACCTCCTGAGTTTACCTGGCAGTAATCAAACACTTCTAACGTTAGATAAAGAAATTGAACCTACCTCTTCAAAGGTGGTGTCCTCTTTCTTCAAGGCTATAAAATAAAAGGGGAAAGGAAACAATTATTGTGAAACATCTCAAAGAGACCAAGTATCTAAGTTCTAGGAAATTTTTTTTTTTTAAGTAGTATGGTGTTTCCATTTCAGAAAGTAAAACTGTACCCCAACCTGAATAACAGTGTTATGATACAAATATGAAAATTGCAAATGAAGGAACTGCACAGCACGCATCTTTGAGGAGCACTTTCATAAATATGCAAATCAAACTACACTCCCACTATGGAAAAGAAGTAGGCATATCTTTCCTCCATTTCTCCTTTAGCAGAAAAATGTTTCAATCAAAGTATGAAGGAATCAAAAAGGAATCTTAAAGAAACTTCCCCTTAAACTTCTGTTGTTTGCTCGTCTACCATTATGCAGGGGGTGGCTGGACCTCCCAAACCAATTGTCAGGAAGACACTGACTCTGCAGAGGGCCCCGAGTGAAATTCTCATACTGACAGAAGTTTAAGTTTGATGAGGAAAGATAAGATGTGCAAAATAAGCACGGCAAAAACATAATTCAAACATTCTCAACATCACTTTTCTAACAGGGTATCACCAAAGGAAACAATACATTTGGAGTGTTTCATAGGAACAAGCAAATACTTGAAATTCACTTGAAATATTTATACCCCCAGAACAGGCATTTAATTACTCTGAAGAGAAAGAGAAGTATTTCATGTTTAGCTGACAAACACCTAGGTCCTTAAATGCTACAATTATTTAGCATGTTTGAGATTAAAAAGAATGCACAAAGGAGAAAATTTACCTGAAATCATGAGTTAGAGAAAGGTTTCAGATGTACACAACTGTGCACAGGGGCTTACTGGTCTACACTCTAAAGTTCTATTCAGGCTGAATAAGAGTAGAAACGAGAAAATCTTTAACACCCAGACTGGACTTATTTCCTTCTTGCCACCTAAGTCTTACCATTTCTTCCAACCTTCTGGATAAAGGGCTGGGATCTATAGGTAGGAAAAAAAAGGAGGAAAGAGAGGGAGAATTGCAGCTGTACTTTCTAAGATATAAAGAGAAGGAAGCCAGATAATCTCCCATATACATTATTCTCAAACCCAGGACACCACAGGGGAGAATATTTTAAGACCAAGAAGTCTACCCCTTCATTGAACACTTCATTACTAAATTGACACCCTGCATTGTTTCTTTTAAACACCGAAGCCCTTCCCTGAAGAGCAATTAGTGGTAACCAAAAAGCCCAATTAAAGTTGTCTTTGCCAAATATTTATCAGGTCACTGTGAAACTCTGACCTAAACAAGCATACAACATCTCGTTATTGATTACATTCCCTGATTGTCATTAATCATTCATGTAAATACAAACTCACAACTGTCTTCAAGGATGTCATGGAATAACAAGCATATTACATTTTTCTGGGTTAACAAAGGGGCATAGATAAAGCCATCTAACAAAATCAGATATTCTATTCAGTCCTCTGCTCAGACCCTGCTCCCTCCGGAAGTCTTTCCATGATCTAACTGAGACTAAAATGGCATCCCTGCTATGTTCTCCAACAGCAAACGATGCGACTCTTCCTGGTAGAATTTGTCAGTGCTCATTCACTGGCCTGGCCTCTCTTAAAGTCTTTGAGGGACAGGAACAAGTATAAATGGTCACTGACTCTGAACACCAGCACAATATCCAGCACACAGGAGGTACTCAATAATTATTTGTGAAATTAATGAGCTGTACTTCAAGGGCAGAAGAATAGCGTCTTACCCTTTGAGATACATTAAGTTTTGGCATATGAAAACCAGGTACTATTGTCTCTTATGAAAGAATCCAGGTACTATTGTCTCTTATGAAGAACCATAGATATAAATTCCGTATCAGTTTTCAAAGTAAAGTCTTTTGAAACAGCATGGGGAAGGGGAGGATATGGTGCAATAGTCCAATTTTTCATGTGAACCTTTAACCGTACATTTCTCTTTTTGACAGAATGGATTTATCAAGTGACAGCTGGACTCTAAAATTACACTCTTACAGAACAAGGTAACAAACCCCCAATTTCAGCGTAACCACAGCCTCTTCCTTTTTTTCAGTTATCTCACAAACTTCATCTTTTAAAAAAATGGTACACATAGGGTTCATCTCAAATATCACAGAGTATAAACTTCCTTTCTCAGGAAGATAATCCGAGTAAGTGGGAAGAAATGCATTCAAACGAATATAAAGAAACATCAGTTCAACCTTAACCTCACGTTAGGTATTACAGAAAGCCTTTCTGCTTCTAAGCAGTCATCTGAAAATAAAAGAAACAGGAAAGAAAAGAGGAAATGGATTTTAATATTTAAACAACCAAGTTCCCATTTGTCTCTACTTATGCTAAACTATTTTTTTTTAAGTGAGACAACTATAGTAATTTCTAATAAGTGAACACACTAACACTATTTAGCAAAAAACCATAAATACTCACTACTGAAATCAATGGATGACTTTGAAATTCAATTACAACCATCTTACAAAAGAACCATAACTGTGTCACTCCCTGGCAAATGTCATAAATTAGAGTGTTCTGGCTTGAAAGCCAGTGTGTTTTATTAGACCTTTTATAATTGAGTAATTTCAGATCAGCTGTATTTGAAGTGGGTAGTGGCAAAGTTGGCTGATCTCGCATGTGCAAGTAAATTAAACATTAGCAATGTCAGTGATATATAGTTAGAGTTATTATTATTAATCTTTTATAATAATGGATTATTAATCCATAATTAATGAAAATCACAGACTTTCAAAAACTGTCCTCATTTTCTGTAGATGATTACTAATTTCTCATGGCTAAAAACAAGGAAACTATATATTTTACCGTATAACAAACTATACTTTTGAGTCATACTAAAAAGCAAAATAAAGTCAGTATGTTTATTTCAAAACCCATAGTAGACTGGTTAAAGGGAATGAATATACTGAGATGTTGAATTACTCAGCAGGAATAAATCATTCACTCTTTGATCTCCTCAAGAAGTACCAACGAAGAAAGGAAGAAGATAGAGGAGATAAACTGAGAAATCAGAAGGAACAGCAACAGCCTCCAGGATCAGTCTTCACCATGGGACAGATATTCACTGGATAGCTTATGTATTTTACCTAATCTAATCTTCACAATGGCCTTAAGAAAACTGACAGAGGAGGACTCTGGGATTTAGGGAAATTCTGCTAGTTGGCCAAGGCACACAGCAAGCAACAGAAATGGGATTCAAACCCAGAACAGCATAACTCCCAAACCCATCCATTTTTCAGGTTAACTCTACTATCAAGCCAAGGGCCCCTTCTTTTCTCTTGCTTCCACTGGAAGATCCATATGTCAGGATACTGTAATCACTAACGTAACACATTAGGAACATCTATGGAGTCTTCAATCCCATACAACACAGGACACCTTATGCTTTACTTAACTAAGTGCCAATAACAAAATGACTCGAAAAGTAAGCTCAGAGATGAGGGACCTGTCCAAGGCCACTCCACTACAACTGATAACAGGAAACCCCAATCCACCTGACACACAGCCCCTACCTTTAATCTATACACTGGGTAATCCCATAGCGACGCCTCAACTCAACAGCCTCCTGTACCTTAAAAATCCTTAAATTAACGAGATCGATTTCACTGCTTTTTGATTTTGCAAATAAAACTTTTAAAAATATGTAGATAACAAAGACTTCTCTTCTGTAATGCTACTTCTAATGAATGTCTTGAGCTTGGTGTACTATCAGAGTCGCTCTTTATCTCCTTTTACAGTACTCCAGAATGAGATTTGCTGTTAAGAATCGTGACCCTCCACCAATACAATAATCAGGTATGTTCACAGCACTGTACTGCTTCTGAAAAGGAGCAGGTAAAAATCTACCAGAACTTAGAAGACATTTTTACAAGAGTTGGAATCAAAAGGAGCTCCACATCACTAAATCTCTGTAAGCTATACAATCCAATTAACAACAATATCACATTTGCCAGCACTGTAGTTAATCCAAATTTTACTGTCCATCAAAACCTTGAAATTATTTAAACATAAGGAATTTTTATATTAATGTCCTTGGCTTCTTACTGAGACTCAATTGCAATGAATTATTTAACACAAAACTGGATGGGTTCCAACAGAGTCATTAGCATTAGTAAATATACACTTAGTGCCTTTCAGAACAGGGCTTAATGGACTGCAGAATCTGCCTCTGTGATAGTTGGGGTTGGGGCTGAAACATCCTTAATAATGCACAGCGACTCAACACCTTGCTTTCTCACACTCTTCTTGGCGAACTTCAAACTTCATTTGAATGCAAGGCTCTTCACAGGCATCCCTAACTCATAAACTGCAAATACCCAATACACAGAATAAATAAACCAGGGCTAAATGTTGGTTTCATACCATAACTTTATGGTCATCTTGGGAAAGTTCATGTATACCATACGAAATTTTTTAAGGTAGAAGACAACAAAGAAATCTAGACTCAAAACATATTATGACTTGAGGGAAGTTTGCATATTTCACAATGCACTTATACCACTCTTTTTAAATGAATGGATGGAAGGACAAGGACAATACTCAGATGCACTCCACGGTTTTAAAGCATGAAGCACCTTATGTTTAATTTCCATTAACATGGATGACATGTTAAACAAGTGAAACAAAGGCTAGAGGTACTCCAAAGGCTTCCGAGGGACTCTGAGGTATTATTTTTAGTACTTGTACCATTTCCCTGCTGAAAACAGTTGCCTGTGTAAATGAAAGTTCAGATTTTAGAAAAGGTACCGCCGACGTAAGGTTAAAGGGGGGTTTTATGGCCAACCCTAGAAATTGAAGCAACCTATTGCACGTGACACTGTTGTCACCCTGTTATAGTCTGTGACACGGATTTATTCTTAAATGTCCCAAATATTTCTCGGTCGGTCAACTGGTCGGCTGATTTAAAGACAATAGCCCTGGAAGAAGTTTGGGAGACTTACTCCTAAAATGTTCAGACAGGTTCACAGCGCGCATTTCTCTGCAGCAATGGAAAGATTCAGAGAACTTGGGACTCAACAACCAAATCTCGCTTTTGAGGACCCGAAGTACCGAACAAAAGATCCCAAGGTATCTGTCCCACTTCCCTTTAGGCTGGATGTTAAACAATACCATGGTACACACTCAACATTGCACCAGTTCCCAAAGTTAAATTATTGGCTAAACACCCAATACCAGGGCCTGAGAGCAAAAAAAAAAAAAAAAAAAGAGTGACCCAGGCGGCCGCGCAGCTGGGAGCGCAGCGGGGGACGGAGCGTGCCCTCGCCCGTCCCCCGCGGGCGCGACGGCAGGAGCACTAGCGGCGAAGAGAGGGAACCCAAGCCGTAGGTTTAAAATCATGCAGAAACGAACCCTCCGATCATGAGGGGAAGGGGTGTCCCTTTTTGTCGTCGCCCTCCCCCAGGTCCCGGGCACTGATCCCCCCACCCTTGGCGCGCAGCGCACCCCACGCCAGTCCCGGACGGCCCCTGAGCCGCTAGTGCCAGAGGCGCGGGGCCGAGGGCGCCGGGCCGGGTGCCCGGGACAGCACGCCACTTACCAATGCGGCTGAAACTATCCGACAAAGTTCTCCGCAACTTCTTCATCTTGCCGATCTTCTCGGCCGGCTGCGGCTCAATGAGGTCGCACATCTGGGCGACACGGGGCTCGGGCAACTTCCCCAAACTGGTCCACTTCCCCTGCCGCAGGCCCCCGGGGCGCGGGACCCCGGCGCGACCTCGGCCCCCGGCCCGGAGCCCACGTTCCCTGCCGCCCTCCCCGGCCCGCTCGCGCCCCCGCGCGCCTCCCGCGGCGGCCGGCCCTGCCCGCGCGGTCCGGGACCCCGGCCGGCGGAGGAACGCGATCGGGCGAGGCTGGGAACCCGGTCTCGCGCTGTGGGGAGGCCCCGAAAGGAAAGGGGCTGAGGCTGGATCGTTGATCACAGCGGTTTTGTCCCTGCCTCGATCGCCTGTGAAAAGAGCCGGGGGGTAGAGGTGGGGCTGCCCGAGATCGCTTCCTCTTGGTCCGAGGACTGGAAGAGCCTCGGGGATGCACCCAGGTTTGACGGTGACTTTTTGTTTTCCTTCAGTTTTGACAAGGAAACTGTGAAGCGAAAGAACTGAACAGGAAGGTGGGCCCGTTTTTTAGGAGAGTCAAGTGCAAAAGCAGAAGCTTCAAGTGTTAAACCCCCCAGGCAGGGCAGGGCTGGTGGTCTGCCTCCTTCATCCCCCGTCACGCTGAGTGACAGACGGTAATGTAGACGGGGCTGACTTCCGATATGAATATCCAGTTCTATAGTAAGTAGCAAGCAGAAGGCCTTAGTCTATTTACCATTTTTAGAATATGGTTCTAAATTGAAAGGCTTAGAGGCAAAAAAAAAAAAAAAATTCAGACCTCCACTTCCCCAGTCTCAAAACAAGAATTTTAAAAGAGGAGTTCGGGCTTTATAAAATCCCAGAACCTACAGTTCAGGCAGCAGACACCCATCCCTTCATCCTGGAGCTAGACTCCAAAAGTCTGTTTCCCAAGGGAGAGAGAAGGAAGATGGGGGAAGGCCTGACTGTGTTGATCTCGGGCCAGCAAACTCCTTATGAATAGAAATGTAGTAATCTTGAGTCATCTGGTTATGAAAGTAATGAGTTTGTGAGCATGTGACAATGCTATTTGGTTTAAAGGAAGTTTTAGGGAGTTTATGTTTTATTAATAGACTTTTATCTGAAAACAAAAACTAGCCCCCTGCCTTCCTTAAATTGTGAGAAGGAACACTCCGATTTGTTCTGCTCCGAACTCAGCCCGTTATAGGGTCTTGATAAACCGCGACTGATAAAAGACAGAAAGTCCACCCAGGTGGGGAGCAGAGAAGGCTGGGGAATTCCTTAAGAAAATTAAACTGATGAGTTCAAATGGATGTTGGGTCCTGGTGCCTCTAACTAGATGTTACTGACAGCACCAAGTGTGGCCTCAGACAGGAGAAGGTTTGACTTTTGCCACTACACCAGGTTAGTTGGGGAGAAAGGTAGCAGCAGGTTTGAATGAAAATCTAAAGCCACCAATCAAAATACTGATGGGTTGTACCTGTCAGTCAACAGCGATGAAGTAGTTATTAACTGAATGGACTTTGACAACTGTGCCTCTGTGGCTAGCCTATTAATCCTATTATTCACTCTGACAATGTTTTGTGTGTGTGTGTGTGTGTGTGTGAATGTTTATATATATGTATATACATATATATAATTCATATTCTCTGTTTTACCTTCTCAGTATTTAGTATCATTGACTTTTTAAAAGATCAACTTCTATTTGAATAAATTATGGTATATGTAGTCTATGGCATAGTAGGTAAACATTTTAAAAAATGAAATAGATCAATATGTGTGGATGTATAAATATGTCTTGGGTTAGTGAAAAAAACTATATTTACCATTAACCCATTTCCATAGTTATGAGAAAAAATAGACATATATATGTTTCTAAATGCTTAGAAAATTTCAGAAGAGGAACAAAAAGCTGAGTGTGTATACTCAGGATAGAGAGAATGTTTTCTTTGCACTTTGTGCCCTTAAATATAATTTAAATGCTTTACCCCCAAAAATGCATTAATTTTATAATAATAGAAATAATAATTTAAAACATAAAGATAATATTTACTACATTTTTATGTCTCCCACTCCAAAAAAATTTCACCTAACTGCAATGGTATATCTTGCAGGAGAAACAGTCGTTAGTAGTGGCCATGTAAAGCTTGGCAAGTATGAAAAATCAACTTCCCAATATATCTTCTTCCTTCATTGGTTATAAATTAAAATGGCTAATTTCGAAGAAACTGTGATATTAAAAAGGAAATTTTAACTGGATGCTTTTAAGATATGTACACTTAAGTTATAGGATTCAACTTTTTTGACTGTGCTGCCCAGCTTTCAGAATCTTAGTTCCCAGACTAGGACTAGCACTGTGCCATCTGCATCGAAAACCCCGAGTCCTGACCACTGGGCCACCAGGCATTCCCAGACTCAACTCTTGGTATGGTTCTTTGTTCCATATTTGCCTTCATTTGACAGTTTAAGTTCCCCAAGGGCTAGGGCCTTGGGTGTTGTTGTTTAGTCACTAAGTGATACCCAACATTTTTGTGACCCCATGGACTGTAGGGCCCTAGATATGAAAGGTATAATACCTGTTTCACAGTGGATATGCATTAAATATTGTCATGGCTCAGTCAGTAGGAAATCTGCCTGCAGAGCTGGAGACCAAGGTCCAATCCCTGGGTAAGGAAGACCCCCTGGAGGAGGAAATAGCAGCCCACTCCAGTATTCTTGCCTGGAGAATCCCATGGACAGAGGAGCCTGGGGGTCTACAGTCCATGGGGTCGCAAAGAGTCAGACACAACTGAGCGACTAATACTTTCTTTTACTTTTCACTTTCAGATGAATTCAGAATGTATTGCTGCCGCTAAGAGGTTACGTGTTGTCCTCAGAAACAAAGATGACTCTCCAGCATCTGTATGGCATATGTGTTTTCAGAGGGAGAATGGGTGTGTGCCAGTTCTCTGTTTGAACTTCTGGTTAGGAAGGTTATAGTTTTGACTGGCCGAATTAAAGGTGTAGTGTCTGCCTATAAACAGATAAGCTTACTGAGGGGCTGAACCCAGCATGGGTGGAACTGAATCAATTTCATCAGTTAAAGCATGTATGTGTATTATTTTGCTCAGTTGTGTCTGACTCTTTGTGACCCTGTGGACTAATGCCCACCAGGCTCCTATGTCCACGGGATTCTCCAGGCAAGAATACTGGAAAGGGTTGCCATGCCCTCCTCCAGGAGATCTTCCCGACCCAGGGATCAAAGGGTATTAGTTAGGCCTCGAGTAATTCCAGCAGGTGGCTGGAGACCCAGGACTCATGGGTTCTCATCCCTACTCTATCCCCAGATGCTGTGTGGCCTTAGACAAGTGACTTACCCACTTCGTTATCTATGAAATGATGATTTTCAACTAGCTGACCTCTAGAGTCATCCATAGCTGCAAAATTCTGATTCTCAGTTAATGGTGACACTTCTCCTCTCTCAGGTTATACACTGGGATACATGAATGAAGAGTAATTAATACACGAGTGAAATAGGCAAAGATTCACTAATAAAAATGTTGTGAAATTCAACTAAAATACACTAGTCATGTTATACATAAATCATGCTCTTATTATGAATGGATCTTGTTCATATAAGAAAACTAGTAGGCTCATATGCTGGCAGTTAATTTTAAGGGAATGAATCTTAATCCAAATGAGATGAAACATAGAGTATTTGATTAGAACCTTAAGTCCCAGCAGAAGCAGATTTACTGATCTGAAACAGTAACAGAAGATGGTATCAGAGAAAAGAAATTCATGAAACAAGGATGTGGGGACTAGAGTTAGAAAGTGAAGTTCAAGTGAAAATATGTTTATTAATGTAAATATTTAGAATTTAACTATGGTTGATGGCTAATGATTACAGCATACAGTTGAGTGTAGTTATTAAAGTGGTGGAAACTTACCTAAATATCCTCTTAGAACTCTAAACAGTTACCCTAGTTAATTATTTTTAGGATCAAATATCCTTTTTTTTTTTTTTCACACATCAGGAACTGAAGTAGCACAAGTTTAGGTGACCTATACCAAGTTCCCAGTGAGTCATCAGTGAAACTGGCACATGGAATTCAGAACTCTCCTCACTGACTTTTATGTTCCAGCTGTTGGTTAATGTCCTATTTTACAGGTTCCTTTTTGTTGTTGTTTTGACAAAAAGAAAATTAAAATTAAAAAAGCGAGACCCTCCCTGGTGGTCTAATGGTTAAGACTCTGCACTTCGCTGCCAGGGGTACAGGTTTGATCGTTGGTCAGGGACTAAGATCCCACATGCCTGCTGTGTGGCACGGTCAAAAACAGATAAATAATAAATCCTTTAAAACAATTTTTTAAAATTAAAATTTAAAAAAGGGAGAGAAATGGAAGGTCACAGAAACCAGTGTTTCTCCCACTCAGGTAAATGGAGGCTCTCCCGCCTCCTTCTTTCTGTTCTATCACCCATCCATTACCTAGTCACTCATAATTCAAATCCTTTTCACTTTCCTTTCCTCTCAGTTTGTTCAGGAATAAAATCTATATTTGTCTGATTATTTTGCAGATAATTCTAATTTTTTTCATCTTATATTTCAGGAGACCAAGGTATGTAAGTCAGCTGACCTACTTGCAAGTGATTGCAGAAAGAACAAAGCAGTTGCAAACCCATTCAAACGGTGTCAAGGATAAATTAGCTCAGAATAGTTTTGAAGAAAATAAACTATCGAGGTCAAAGTGTGCACTGAAATATTGATAAATTCCCCTCTCCTATTAAATCATTCAAGATCTAGTAAACAACCCAGGGATCAAACTAGGGGTCTCCTGCACTGCAGGCAGATTCTTTACCATCTGAGCTACCAGGGAAGCCCACGTCTGCCAGGCTCCTCTATCTATGGAATTCTCCAAGCAAGAATACTCGTGGGTAGCCATTCCCTTCTCCAGGGGATCTTCCCAACCCAAGGATCAAAGCCGAGTCTCCTGCACTGCAGGCAGATTCTCTACCAGCTGAGCCACGAGGGAAGCCCCCTATTAAACCCTACTTAAAAATAAGAATGGGCTCTCATTCCGGTTTTTCACTGTTGTATTATTTGTACAATCGAGTCTTGCATGAGAAACTATCATTTCTAACTCACGACTCACTCAGTTATCCCTTTGGTGTTGCTGTGCGCGTGGTACAGACGTGTCATCAACAGAGGTCCTTGTTCGTGGTTGTCATCCATTTCAGTGCATCATGTGGCACCCATCAGGATGAAACTTCTGAGGCCAGTACTGTAATCGAGCTCTGGGCATGGATGCAAGAGCAGTCAGAAGTTAACACTTCCAGGGAACCCAAACCCTGTGCCTTTTGGTCAGCCTAGACAAGTCCTGTTAAGAGTAATTAAATCTAGAAATGCAGCTTTTTTACCAAAACCATCCTAGTCTTTAAAAAAAAAAAAAAAGTTTCAAAAAAATGCTAATCTCTTCCCAAGGCCCTTGACAGTTCATCTACATTCACGTGCCTGTTCTAATCAAGCGCTTACAAGCCAGAAAAACTATCCACAGGTTAACTGTTTTGATGGTGTCACTGGACATATCATATTTCCTAGCTAAAATGGCTTACTATAGATAATTGTAAAATAACTAGAATAACTTACGGCTTTATACTGGGCTATAAACTGATGATCTCATCTCATTTTAACCCATACTACTCCAAGGACATTATCACTATCACCATGTAACATAAAGGAAATGGGCCAAGCGATGCCGAGAGACTATCTCCCAGAGCATTACACAGGCTCCAGGTTTAGACCGAGGCACACTTTGGTTACCAAAATCTCTTCTTTCATAAAGCATTTTTCTAACAACTTGTGTGGTGTCTTCTTTTTCTTTTGGTATACTTTGGATATAATTATGGTTGTCCTTATTATATAGAAAGGAACTGTTCTAAAGCAGAGAGAGAGCAAGAAACTGGCCAAACTCAAACGGGCTAATGGATGGATCAAAACTCCTAAACTCTAGTGCTGTGTTTTGCCTTTTTCTACCTAATGGGAAGAAATTAGAAGTGTGATGTTAAAAGATAGGGCTTCCCTCGTAGCTCAGACAGTAAAGACTGCTGCTGTGTAGGAAATTCAGGTTCAGTCCCTAAGTGGGAAAGATCCCCTGGAGAAGGGAATGGCTACCCACTCAGTATTCCCTGGAGAATCCCATGGACAGAGGAACCTGGCAGGCTATAGTCCATGGGGTCGCAGAGTCGAGATATACACTTGACTTTGAAAAACAGTGTTTTAATTAGTGTTTATAAATGAACTGAACATTCCAAAAGTATCACTTGTTGAAACATTGTAGCATGTGTTAGTAATGGATTCATGCAGTTTTGCTCATAACTAATAGTTAATCCAATACTTCATGTCCTATGAAAGTCAGTCACCAAAACTAGTTGGTGCTTTTGTTCAGGCTGGTATAACAAAATGCAACAGACTGGGTAAAACAACAAAAATTAATTTCCCACACGTCCAGAGGCTGCAAGTCCAAGGTGCCAGCATGGCTGAGTTCTGCTGAGAACCCTCTTCTGGGCTGAAGACAGTCAGCTTGTCACTGTGTCCTCATAAAGCAAAAGGCATGAGAAAGCTCTTCGGGACCTCTTTTAAGGACACTAATCCTATTTGTGACAGCTTCACTCTCATACCCAAATTGTCTCTCTGCTGCTGCTAAGCCGCTTCAGTCGTGTCCGACTCTGCGACCCCATAGACGGCAGCCCACCAGGCTCCCCCGTCCCTGGGATTCTCCAGGCAAGAACACTGGAGTGGGTTGCCATTGCCTTCTCCAATGCATGAAAGTGAAAAGTGAAAGTGAAGTTGATCAGTCATGTCCAACTCATCATCTCTCTAAGACCCTTCAAATACTGTCACACTGGGAGTCAGTTTTCAAAGCATGAATTTTGGGTGGCAGGGGCTGGGGCACACAAATATTCAGTCTATAGCACTTGGGTAGCATTTTCAAAGGCAGGGGTAGGAGGAGGAATGAGGCACAAAGAGACTGAAAACACCTCCAAGATGATTCTGCACAACCTGCAGCAAGTGAGAATCACTAATTTAGTCTTTAAATAGCAACATGATGATAGTTATTTGATGAACGTTAAATATACCTAGAGGACAACACAGAAATGTCTGTGAAGCATAAAAGGCAATAAGCTTGGAGACATAAATCCTGGAAGTATCTCAAGCAATAAAAAACAAAACAGGATTAGGAGTCAGAAGAGAACTAATTCTCAGTTCTAGAACCTTCTCTCATGACTTGTATAATATTACTAATCCTCTGCTTCCTCACTTGTAAACCAGAGGTAGACAGTCCAAGAGAAGTCCAAGATCTTGGAGTTTCAGCCTCTCGAACTGTGGGAAATTAATTTTCATTGTTTTTAAGTCACCTCGTCTATTGGATTTTGTTATACCAGAGACAGACAATTATCCTGGTACTGCCTATATACAAATTTAAGGGACTGTTATGTCCTTTCCCAAATCAAGTCTGTTTTGATTTCTTCTAACCAAGGAATGGGCCAATATAGTTGAATAGAAAAGACTGAAAGAATGGATTTCCAGTACTAACTCTGTTCTCTTATCACAAGCAAGTCCTTTTACCTGTCTTCATTTGTCCATTCATCAGATACAAACTGAATACCTACTATGTCCTAGGCCGTGTGCTAAGAGGTGGATATCCTGCAGTGAAAGCAGCAGAGCATGGTCACAAGCCCTGCCTCCACAGAGCTTAACAGACTAGTGAGGGAAAATAAAAGGTGGCCCATCTTACAGGAGGGGAAGGAGGCTTCCTGGTGATCCAGTGGTAAGACCCTGCACTTCCACTGCTGGGAGTGCAGGTTTGAACCCTGTTTGGAGAACTAAGATCCCACCTGAGGACTGGATGCTATGGATATTCCAGCAGGGAGATTTCACCCTAAGCTCAGGGTCAGTGATGTCCACTCTGAGCAATCACACCTAAACTGAAACATACAAGACCCATGGAGACATTTGAAGGATAAGCAGGAGAGCTCCTGGCAGAGGGATCAGCACTTGGGGAGACCAGATGGCATAAAGGGAGACCGTAGTGCATTCACGAAATTGAAAGGTGGCCCACGTAGAGAATGGACATGAGATAAGGCTAGTGAATTTCAGAAGGGCCAAAAGGGCAGGCACTTCAGTAATCATCTAGTAAAGACCACGCACACTCTAAGTCCTACTAGAATGTCAGAGAACACTCAGGGGACTCTCTGTTCCCCTGTAAACCCACAAAAATGATAATGGATGCATTTTTTTAAGAGTGTAAGTCCACCAGCATATAGATATTGAAAGGAAAAATAGCACCAAAAAATTTTGGAAACTGGTAAAATCATGGTTGAGTAGTAATTGGCTTGCCAGTCCCAAGAAAGCTGATTCCTTAGCCAGCAGTTGGCCAAGCTGGGAGGCCACCTACTGACAGTTTATAGCTGACTGTCAAGATGCAGGGAGGACAGTGCCGCACAAGAGGACGGTCACGTCTGGGTCCCAGGGACAGGCACCAAGTGTGGGTTCTTGGCTTCACACAGGAAAGAAGTCAAGAATGAGCCAGATAAAGAGGAAGAAGGTTTATTCAGGAAGGAAGCACACTCCATAGACAGAAAGTGAAAGAAGGTGAAAGTGTTAGTCACTCAGTCGTGTCCAACTCTTTGCGACCCCGTAGACTATAGCCCACCAGGCTCCTCTGTCCATGGGAATTCTCCAGCAAGAATATTGGAATGAGTTGCCATTCTCTTCCCCAGGGGATCTTCCCAACCCAGGGATCAAACCTGGGTCTCCAGCATTACAGGCAAATTCTTAACCACTCCATAGACAGATTGTGGACCCTCTCAGAAGGCAAAAGAGGCTCAAAGGTATAGGGTTGTCAGTTTTTATGGACTGGGTAATACATAGGCTAATGAGGGAGAGGAGCTTCAAAGGCTAACAGAGTTCTGCCAAGAGAACTCACTGGTCATAGCAAACACCCTCTTCCAACAACACAAGAGAAGACTTTACACATGAACATCACCAGATGGTCAACACTGAAATCAGATTGATTATATTCTTTGCAAATCCCTAACAATTATATAGTGGAAGTGAGAAATAGATTTAAGGGACTAGACCTGATAGAGTGCCTGATGAACTATGGTCGGAGGTTCACGACATTGTACAGGAGACAGGGAGAAAGAACATCCCCAAGAAAAAGAAATGCAAAAATGCAAAATGGCTGTCTGAGGAGGCCTTACAAATAACTGTGAAAAGAAGAGAAGCGAAAAGCAAAGGAGAAAAGAAAAGATATACCCATTTGAACGCGGAGCTCCAAAGAATAGCAAGGAGAAATAAGAAAGCCTTCCTCGGTGATCAGCGCAAAGAAATAAAGAAAAACAACAGAATGGGAAAGACTAGAGATATCTTCAAGAAAATTAGAGATACCAAGGGAACATTTCATGCAAAGATGGGCTCAATAAAGGACAGAAATGGCATGGACCTAACAGAAGTAGACGATATTAAGAAGAAGTGGCAAAAATACACAGAAGAACTGTACAAAAAAGATCTTC
>SJYC01072260.1:0-20052 GCA_006408675.1 Madoqua kirkii
GCTGGAGAGTGCTAGCGAGGAAAGCTATATTTTAGAATCACAGGCCTTTCTGAGATGATGTTTGAGCAAAAAGCTAAATGAAATCAGGGATTGAGCCAGGAGAAGATGCATGCCAAACTGAAGGAGGAAGTGCCGCAATCCTGAGATGGGGGCGGGAGCAGAGGGCACACTGAGTGAGTGGGGGGATTGGTAAGCCAGATGGTTGCTAAGGGAGGCAGGGGTGTAGCACGCGCAGGCTCCGAGCAAGACTTTAGCTGTGCTTTGGGGAGTGATGAGTAGCCGGGAGGATTCTGAGCAGGACGACGACAAACTCTGACTCACGCTGCATTAGTTTGCAATAAAGTCCAGACTTTGGATTCTGTGACGATCACCCTTTCCATTTTTCTCTAGAACTGAGATGCTACCGGGGCTTCCCAGGTGGTGCTAGTGGTAAAGAACCTGCCTGCCTCTGCAAGAAGACGTAGGAGACTGAGGTTCAATCCCTGGGTCGGGAAGATCCAGGGAGGGCACGGCAACCCACTCCAATACTCTTGCCTGGAGAACCCCATGGACAGAGGAGTCTGGTGGATACAGTCCATGGGGTTGTACTGGATCGGACACGGCAGAAGTGACTTAGCACACAGGCACTTGACTACATAGCCCTTGAGATGTGACCAGTCCAAACTGAGATGTGCTTAGTGTGACATGCACACCAGATTTCAAAGACTCAGTACCAGCAAAAGAATGGAATAGAATTTATGGCCAACTTTTTACCTTTGTTATATGTTGAGATGATAACAGTTTAAATATATTGGGTTAATTATAATATTCAAAGTAATTTCACATTTTTAACATTTTTTAAACTTTTTTTAATGTAGTTACTAGAAAAATTCTAGTTACTTTTTATTTGGCTCACGTTATATGTCTATTGGACTGCACTGGTCTAGACAACTTCCCTTTTGCTTTCAGCTTCAGACTGTTATAAAGACAAATGACAAAACTTGTGTAGGGTTCTTTGAGTTTTCTTAAGGAAACATATTATGTAACAACAGGAAAATTTCTGAGGATGACGGTCAGCCAAAACATGTACTGTTCTTTAGAGGCCAAAGATAATGTTACTGAATTGGTTGTGGTTTTGTGTTGTTTTTCCAACAATGCAGATGAGTTTGCACAAAAGCTGTGTTTCCCCACTCATTCCACCCGCTCCCTGTACTCCCTTATAACCAAAACAGCGTGCTTTCTAAATACCTGGCCCAGGTTAAGAATGCAGTTCTCTAGCCACGAAATTTTTTCTCTGTGCAAAGCATTCAGTCTTGTACAGGTTTGAACCTCAGTATATTTAACATGATATTCTTATTATCTGGTCTACTCAAGCAAGCGGATTCCAAATGTCAGTGATTATATCTGTAATCATAATTATAGGATACTCTTGGCTCTTTTATAGTTAATTCTAAATATGGTCAATTAGAATGTGCTATTTATAGTGAAAAAATTTGCACACATACCCTGATCAAGAAATTTGTCTTTCTCTGTGAATTTCTATCTATGGAAAGTCTCACAGTGTTTCAAATTTTCAGCTAACATTATATTACGATAAGATGTTGGAATTATTGGGGATGATGTAACTATATTACTCCGTCCTAGGCCTTGAACACCAGAAAGAAAATAGAAGAATCAGACAGAAGAGCCTCCCTCATCTTCTTTGACCACTCACTTCTGGCCCCACCTCCTTTTCTCTGTTCTATTAGGTATATGACAGCCCTTCACTCTCAGTGTTCAACCTCTGTTCTTATGCTCTGGAGTCATTCTCTTTCTCAAGGACCTCACTGCTTCGCCTCACCCTTCTCCCCTGCGTGTCACCATCGCCCTACGGGGTCATCTCCATCAGCAAATGGCTCTAAGAGCCCCCATCATTAACACACACACACACACAATCCTCCATGGCCCCCCTTCCCTTCCCTTTGTACCTTCTCTATTCCTCTTCACAAAAATATCTTTCAAAACCATTGCCGGTAACTCTGCTTCCATTTCTTCTCCCATTCATTCTTCAACTGTAGGACAATTGGGTTTCCCTCCTCCACAGAAATTGCTCTTGTTGAGCAAGCTAAGACCTCCTGGGGCCAAATACTGAAGGCCTCGGTTTTCATCTTAAGAGTGTTCTTGCAGCCCTGGGATACGCCCTTCTCTAAACTTCTCAGCGATACTCTTGTTTTGCTCCTAACTAATTGGCTGCTCCTGCTGCTACTGCTAAGTCGAGTCAGTCGTGTTCAACTCTGTGCGAACCCATGGAGTGCAGCCCACCAGGCTCTTCCATCCATGGGAGTTTCCAGGCAAGAGTATTGGAGTGGGTCGCCAGTGCCTCCTCTGAACTAACTGGCTGCTCACTCTCAGCTTTCCCCTCCCCTTACTCCTTTGTTTCCATCAGACCTCTAAATATACAGGATCCTCTGATTCCTTCAACTCTTCTCTTTATCTTTGCCTTCCCTTGTTGTTGTTCATTGTTCAGTCTCTCAGTCATGTCCGACTTTTTGTGATCCCCTAAGTTGCAGCACGCCAGGCTTCCCTGTCCTTCACCATCTCCTGGAGTTTGCTCAAACTCATGTCCATTGAGTCGGTGATGCCATCCAACCATCTCATCCTCTGTCATCCCCTTCTCCTCCTGCCTCCAATCTTTCCCAGCACCAGGGTCTTTTCTAATGAGGTGGCTCTTTGCATAAGTTGGCACTCTCAATTCCTATAGCTTTAAATGCCATCTAATCGCTGATAATTCCAAATGTATATCCCAAATGCAAATTCCAGACTAGCAGATCCACATAGTTGAATCTCAACTGTGTACCTCAAGTTTAACATGTCTACAAAGAAAATATTGATGTATTCCTCCCATACAAAAAGAAATAAGAAAAAAGATAATAAAGGAAGAGGAGGAAATCCCCTGGTGGTGCAGGGTATTAGGACTCAGTGCTTCCACTGCAAGGGACATGAGTTTGCTCCTTGGTTGAGGAACTAAGATCCCACATGCTGTGAGGTGTGGCCAAAAACAAATAAAAAAGATTAAAAAAAAAAAAAAGAGTAGAAGGAGAAGAAATGGGAAAGAAAGAAAGAAGAAAGGACATATTATAGTTTTGCTCCAAGAAAAAATTAAGATACTTCTTCTTCCCATGTTCCCATATTTAATCCATCAGCAAATTGTATAGACCAGCTCCACTATGTGTCTCAAACCCTTCACTTTCTGCTTATCTCTCCTGCTACTGCTCTAGATCAGGAAATCGTTCTCTCTGAGTTACTACTACATCCTTCCTGGGTTACTGCCAGTAGTAACCTGGGTTACTACTGTAAGTGAAGTCATTAAGTTGTGTCCAACTCTTTGCAACCCTATGGACTGTAGCCTGCCAGACTCCTCCATCCATGGGATTTTCCATGCAGGGATACTGGAATGGGTTGCCATTTCCTTCTCCAGGGGATCTTCCTGACCCAGGGGTCAAACCCCATTCTCCCACACTGCAGGCAGACTCTTTACCGTCTGAGCCACGAGGGAAGCCTCTGGGTTACTCCTGCATCCTTCCAACTGATTTCCTGTCTCTGCTCTTGTATCTGCTCACTTCATCTTCAGAACAACCAAAGGGATCTTTGAAAATAACATATCAGCTCATGTCACTCTCCTGTTTAAACTGTTCAGTGGCTTGACCACTTCCCACTGCACTCGGGAGTTCAAGCACCTGTCCACCACTCACAAGCTCCACGTGCTTCAGCCCTTGCCTAATTCTCTAGCTTCGTCTTGTGCCACCTCCCATCCCCACCACGCCTCCTTCCACACCTTACCTCTTTTGAACTTGCTGATCTTCCTGCCAGGAATGCCCCCATCTTCTCCCCTCATCTGAACGACAGGCTTCTTTTCATCTTTCAAGTCTCACTTCAGATGTCATCTCACAGAGCCTTGTTTGCTTCCTTCCTGGCACGTGCCGCAATTCTAATCAGGTCTCTTTAGCAGATCTGCTTTCCTGACTCTCAGCCCCTGCCTCTCCCTTGTCTCATCCCTGGTAAGAGGACTGGCAACCTGGTCGGGGTTAGCCACCACGGGCTGCCGCAGCCGTGTCTCTTCCCCTCCCCTTCTCTTGAAGCCAGCCTGTCTATTGAGTACATACCTGCCTATGCACCCTTGTCAGGAGTTCCGTAAGACCGGTGTGTGCTGGTTCAGCATAGCCTGTGGCTGAGTGTGAAGTTCAGGCCCAAAGTATTAGGAAACTTGCTCCAAGCATAAGCTAAGCAGTGACCACACAGCTCCATCTGTAAGACTAACATTTTGAACTGGCGCCCACTATCTTTGGAGATCAGGCAAAGAAAAGAGAACATACTATATTCTGTATATGCTGACCCATATAAACACCAATACCTCTTTGCTGAAATTTATGAAAATCTAGGTCTGTGTCTTTTCAATTATTTTAAGCATGGTATCTTTTCTTTTGACCACGTATGTTAGTACCAATACATGGGGGGGGGGGAGAACCCTAACAAAATAAATGCTGACATGTCCTGATTACAGTAGTGATTGTATTTACTATCACTTTTATGTAGCAAGTAACAGGAAACTCAATTCAGATTAGCAAGCAATAAGAAAAATTCATTAGGTCACATGACAGAATTTGGGAATTTATATGTATCTGGGAGAGGATGGTCTCAGATTAAATGACTCTGAGCAATTCCCAGTTTCTGCCAAGAGCTCTGAGAAGCTCAAGATGGAAAAAGAAATTGTACTTGTGGACATAGGAGAGTCCCCAAGTCGAAGGAGAGTCTGGGACAAACTGAGATAATAGCACTGACATATATACACCTACATTCGTAAAACAGATAGCTAGTGGGAAGCTGCTGTATAACTTCCAGGGATCTCAGCCCAGTGCTCTTGAAATTTTTTACCTCAGATTGGGACTTGAACCCTTGTGCTGGGACTCAAACTCAGCCAAAACTCACAGTACCTGGTTTCAGGGCCTAATAAAGCTCAGGTTCTTGACGTCTCATCACAGAAAGAATTCAGTGAGAGACAAAGTGATAGGTAAGAAGTGAATTTATTCAGAGAGAAGCCACGTTCCACAGATAGAGTGGGGGCCATTGAAGAGTGGCCTTGAAATGTGGCCTGGTTAGTTTTTATAGGCTGGATAATTTCATATGCTAATGAGTGGGAAAGATTGAAGGCAAGAGGAGAAGGGGATGACAAAGGATGAGACGGTTGCATGGCATCACCGACTCAATGGACATGAGTTTGGGTAGATTCTGGGAGTTGCTGATGGACAGGGAGGCCTGGCGTGCCGCAGTCCATGGGGTCGCAAAGAGTTGGACACGACTGAACGACTGAACTGAACTGAACTGGAACCGTCATGGCACCTCTGGGTGTGTCATTTCACTTGCTGATTGAGGATCAAGGTCTAGCCTTGTCTGCCATCTTGGTTCCATTTGATACTGATTGTTATATTGTGTGCTTGGCCTATGCCATTCTTTCAAAAGCTGCGCCCTGCCCCTTCCCTCCCATTACACTCTGTGATGACCTAGAAAAAAAAATGTACTACAAACAAGTAGTGTTGGGTCTGTTTCTAAAAGGCCTCTGCCCTCGTGGACAGAGAAGCCTGGCACTCTACAGTCTAGGAAGTCGCAAAGAGTTGGACACAACTTACAATAGAATAACAGCAATAGCCCCCGTGCTTGCAAGACGGCTACTGGAGATGCCTGGGGCTTGTTCTCGTCATTCATGTCCAGCAGCAAAGGAAGCATCTCCACCAGTAGCTTCTGCCAAAACATATATTTGAATTTTTTATGTTTTCTTTCTCCCTAGAAGCCTGGGGAAAATCTCCTGGAATAAATTCTGTGCTATCTCAGACCAATCAATTCCTACAGAATATGGGTTACACGTGGTCAATGACCACATCAGAACCACAGGGCTAAGATGGGATCAAGCACCAAAGCCTTGTGACTGAGAATGAGTTGGGAGAACTCGCACTGGGGGTAAGTGTTACGAAAGCTAGGCCTCTCTGTAAGCTGGTGCTGAATCAAATTCTGGAGATGAAGTTTTTCGTGAAGAAGAAAAGAATAGTTTGATTGCTTTGCCAGGCAAAGAGGGACTCACTGGGCTTCTGCCTCAAAAAGCCATGTGTCTTCACTCCAAAGAACTTGAGGGTTTTGTAACAGTGAGTCAACTGTTAACAGGGGTCCCTGACAAGGCTAGCATGTGAGCAGGGTCTCAGGCGGTTTCCTCATCTTGAAGAGCTTCTCTGGACCCTTTAATCTCGGCTCAGCTGGGTTTTTCGCTGCCCCTCCCTTGGTTAGCAACTGTTCAGATCTGCCCTTTGGAACTCAGGGAAGGTCATAATGGCTAGAGTCTTGCCTACAAGAAATGGGGGAAAGAAAGGCCTTCGTGCCTGCGAGCCCCACGCTGCCCTGCTCGGTTTCAAGAGGAGGAAGAGCTGTTGAATGGAGATATCCAATCAAAGTCTGTGTGAGTCTGAGAAACCTGAATAACTGCAGCCTGATGCACAGCCCCACTATATGAATCAGACTCATAATTTAAAATCCCATCTGTATCTTTAACAGTATTTGTGATCTTCCCTCCCTCCTCTCTCTTAAAAAAAAAAAATTTTATTTACTTATTTATTTTTGGCTGCACTGGGTCTTTGTTGCTTGCTTGGGCTTTCTCTAGTTGCAGCAAGCAGAGGCTACTCCCTAATTGTGATGTTCGGGCTTCTCATTGCAGAGGCTTCTCTTGTTGCTCAGCATGCGCTGTAGGGCACACAGGCTCAGCAGTTGTGGAGCATGGTCTTAGCTGCCTCATGGTATGTGGGATCTTCCTGGACCAGGGATTGAACCCATGTCCCCTGCATTGGCAGGTGGAGTCTTAACAACTGGACCATCAAGGAAGCCCCTTCCTCCTCTTTCTTTCTCCTTTCCTCTCCATTTTTTCTTTCTATTAGATTGGCTAGGATAGTTAAATATCCGTGTTCATAGAGTTGCCTTACTTATAAGACCTTATAGGAGCTTTCAGAAGACATTAAGGTTTGAGAAAATATGTACAAAAGATGGGGAGAAAAAAAGGCCCTCTTCACACTATAAATATAAAAGACTAACCAAAGAGCTTATCAGCAATGCTAGGATGCTAAAGTGCCAAATGAAATAAAGCTTAGAAAAACAAATGCTAGACACCAAGGTCTTCAATTAGAGGAGGAGAGATACAGGAATAACCAATGGGTAAGTGGGCACAAATTGTTTCAAGGGAATTCATTTTCAGATAAGCTTTCCTAGAATGGATTGACCCAAGAAAGCTCCTGTTGTCCAGACTTCAGGCTGTTTCTCCTTTCCCATCTCTTCTGCTCAATTTCTTTTATCCATTGATCATAGAAAGACATACCTCACACTCACCCCAAACCTACTAAGGCATTGTTATTATTGTTTAGTCACCAAGTCATGTTTCTTTGCAACCCCAGGGACTGCAGCACACCAAACTTCCCTGTCCTTCACTAGCTTCCAGAGTTTGCTCAAACTCATGTCCATTGAGCCAGTGATGCCATCAAATCATCTCATCCTCTGTCACCCTCTTCTCCTCCTGCCCTCAGTCTTTCCCAGGATCAGGTGACCAAAGTATTAGAGCTTCAGCTTCAGCACCAGTCCTTCCAATGAATATTCAGGGTTGATTTCCTTTAGGATTGACTAGTGTGATCTCCTTGCAGTCCAAGGGACTGTCTAGAGTCTTCTCCAGCACCACAGTTTGAAGGCATAAATTCTTGGGATCTCAGCCTTTTTTATGGTCTGACTCTCACATCCATACATGACTACAGGAAAAACCATACCTTTGACTATACTAGGCACTGCCTGGGGTGTAAAAGCCTCTAGGGTGCTGAAGAAAGGAGAGTCGAATGACTCTAATAATAGGGTACTTAATCCTTTGCTACTCAAATGGACTCCAATTCTCTGCTTTCCACAAAGAGGAAGGACACCTAATTAAGTTGTCAAGATGACAGATTACTAAAAATAATCTTGATGATGTACTACCATGTAATTTGGGGTATATAACTGAGAAGAATCCAAAGAATTGAGTCCTGTTCTATAATAAAACTCTGTTGCTCCCATTTACTTATTTGGGTGAAGAGCTTCTTAGCAACTATCTGCCAAACCACACATTCAGCATTGATGCTGACTCCTGTATATTTATCCCTGGATACATGGGGGAGAAAGGCTTTACTTGTCTCATGAAGAGCTGGAATTCCATTGCAATTTTACATTTTAGGTTTAATAGTGATTCATCAATATTTGCAATATATTTATGCTGGTCTGAGAAATTATGTAGAGGTTTCTAACACTTAGAATCTTATGATCATATAAAAATTTTAAATTATTCCCATTTTTTCCATGTTTCCATGTTTTTAACATGCATGCTGCTGCTGTTGCTAAGTCACTTCAGTCATGTCTGACTCTGTGCGACCCCATTAGATGGCAGACCCACCAGGCTCCCCCATCCCTGGGATTCTCTAGACAAGAATACTGGAGCGGGTTGCCATTTCCTTCTCCAGTGCATGAAAGTGAAAAATGCATAGAAGTATGTTATTCATGAAATAGTTTAAAGTATAAAATATATTAGGAAATGGAATGGAAATCAAATATCAAGAAGAAAAATGAACAAAGAAAATTTCTGATGAGTTAAGCAGAACTTATTTATGTGTATCTTAAAAGTATGATGGGGCATCAAATTGTTATATCATTTGCAGGAGAAGAAGGAGACAACAGAGGACAAGATGGTTGGATGGCATCACCAACTCAATGGACATGAGTCTGAGCAAACTCCAGGAGATAAAGGACAGGGAGGCCTAGTATGCTCCAGTCCATGAGGTCACAAAGAGTTGGACATGTCTGAGCGATTCAACAACAGCAACAAATAAGAACTTATTTATGTGTATTTTAAAAGTATGATGAGTCATAAAATTGCTATATTATTTAGATTCAGTTGGATAGATATTAAATAGTGATGTGACGGTTTATTTTTAAATGTCATTATTTATAGTGTGCTGGGACATATATATATATATATATTTGTACATATATATTTGTAGCTTGATATGATAAAAATTCTAGGCATCAGCTTAAAAATGTGGTGAGGAATGTATTGCATCTTAAAATATTTTAGGAGTACTTTAGTGAACACATCCAGAAACAATGAAAGAAGAAAATTATGTTAGATAAGAAAATGATGAAGGGAAGAACAGGCCTGCTATTGAGACCGATTACACAATGAAATATAATGACAAAGGACCTGTCTATTCACATTTCTTTCATGTCCCTTATCAGAGAGAAAGATCTAGCAAGAATGATGGAATGGACGTTGGCAAAGAGGAAGAGAAGCCCAAGATGGAAAAAGAAGGGGTTCCCTGGTGGTCCAGTGGCTAAGAATTCGCCTTGTCATTCAGGGGACACGGGATCAGTCCCTGGCGCAGGATGATCCCACGTGCCGCGGAGCAGCTTAGCCTGTGCGCCACAGCTACTGAAGCCCACGTGCCCTAGAGCCTACGCCTGGCAACAGGAGGAGCCGCCCCAGGGAGAGGCCTGCGCTCTGCAACTAGAGAGTAGCTCCCACTCCCTGCAGCTAGAGAAAGCCCACACAGCAGTGAAGACCCAGCACAGCCAAAAGCGAGTAAATACATAGTTTTTTAAAAGATGGAAAAAAAAAAGTTTAACAGTGTACCCATTTCCTTTGGGAGCCAGGGGCAGTGACAAGGATTTGAGTCCGCCAGAACTGACTCAGAATTCTGATTCTGCCAGTATTAGTGACATGACCACGGCAAGATGCTTAACCCACCTCGTCTGTATAAAGGGCCACACAGGGTTCAGTTTTACACATTTCAATGTAAAGTGCTTTGCACAGAGTCAAGCATGCGTGTACCCATGCTAAGTCGCTTCAGCGTCCAACTCTTTGGGACCCTATGCACTGCGGCCCGAGAGGCTCCTCTATCCATGGGATTCTCCAGCCGGGGTACTGGAGTGGGTGGCCACGCTGACCCTGTAAGGCTGTAAGAGACCAGGTTACAGGTTCTCTAGCTGCTGGAGCGGGAGCTACTCCCTGGTTGCAGCGAGCAGGCTTTTCACTGTGGCGGTTTCTCTTGTTGCCAGGCACGGGCTCGAGGGCACCCAAGCTTCAGGAGCTGCGGTGCACAGGCGAAGATCAAACCCGCGTCTCTTACATCTCCTGTGTTGGCAGGTGGGCTTTTTACGCTAGCACCACAAGGGAAACCAGAGTCAAACCTAGACATACGTAAACAGTGGCTATTTTAATTACCACGTAACTATGGCCCCTGGGCAACTTATCTGCCATGAGCCTCACTTTCCTCCTCCATAACACAGGAATAATAACATCTACCTCTTAGGACTGCCATGAGGATTAGGTTGATAATAAACCTGAGGGCACTTACAGCACAAAGAAGGCATTCAATACATATAATATATATATATATATATTTGTACATATATATTTGTAGCTTGATATGATAAAAATTCTAGGCATCAGCTTAAAAATGTGGTGAGGAATGTATTGCATCTTAAAATATTTTAGGAGTACTTTAGTGAACACATCCAGAAACAATGAAAGAAGAAAATTATGTTAGATAAGAAAATGATGAAGGGAAGAACAGGCCTGCTATTGAGACCGATTACACAATGAAATATAATGACAAAGGACCTGTCTATTCACATTTCTTTCATGTCCCTTATCAGAGAGAAAGATCTAGCAAGAATGATGGAATGGACGTTGGCAAAGAGGAAGAGAAGCCCAAGATGGAAAAAGAAGGGGTTCCCTGGTGGTCCAGTGGCTAAGAATTCGCCTTGTCATTCAGGGGACACGGGATCAGTCCCTGGCGCAGGATGATCCCACGTGCCGCGGAGCAGCTTAGCCTGTGCGCCACAGCTACTGAAGCCCACGTGCCCTAGAGCCTACGCCTGGCAACAGGAGGAGCCGCCCCAGGGAGAGGCCTGCGCTCTGCAACTAGAGAGTAGCTCCCACTCCCTGCAGCTAGAGAAAGCCCACACAGCAGTGAAGACCCAGCACAGCCAAAAGCGAGTAAATACATAGTTTTTTAAAAGATGGAAAAAAAAAAGTTTAACAGTGTACCCATTTCCTTTGGGAGCCAGGGGCAGTGACAAGGATTTGAGTCCGCCAGAACTGACTCAGAATTCTGATTCTGCCAGTATTAGTGACATGACCACGGCAAGATGCTTAACCCACCTCGTCTGTATAAAGGGCCACACAGGGTTCAGTTTTACACATTTCAATGTAAAGTGCTTTGCACAGAGTCAAGCATGCGTGTACCCATGCTAAGTCGCTTCAGCGTCCAACTCTTTGGGACCCTATGCACTGCGGCCCGAGAGGCTCCTCTGTCCATGGGATTCTCCAGCCGGGGTACTGGAGTGGGTGGCCACGCTGACCCTGTAAGGCTGTAAGAGACCAGGTTACGGTTCTCTAGCTGCTGGAGCGGGAGCTACTCCCTGGTTGCAGCGAGCAGGCTTTTCACTGTGGCGGTTTCTCTTGTTGCCAGGCACGGGCTCGAGGGCACCCAAGCTTCAGGAGCTGCGGTGCACAGGCGAAGATCAAACCCGCGTCTCTTACATCTCCTGTGTTGGCAGGTGGGCTTTTTACGCTAGCACCACAAGGGAAACCAGAGTCAAACCTAGACATACGTAAACAGTGGCTATTTTAATTACCACGTAACTATGGCCCCTGGGCAACTTATCTGCCATGAGCCTCACTTTCCTCCTCCATAACACAGGAATAATAACATCTACCTCTTAGGACTGCCATGAGGATTAGGTTGATAATAAACCTGAGGGCACTTACAGCACAAAGAAGGCATTCAATACATATCAGTTCTTTTCCCACCCCTTCCTTCCCTAGCTTCCTATTGATTCAAGCAATTCTATGGTATCCCTGATGGGGTGTGATGAACAAGAGTCGAATTCCAAATGCCCACGTATAGATGAGGATATTACTTTTATTGTGTCTATTAATAAACAGACTAAATCTGAAGTGATTCTTTTTTCTTGCTAAGAGACACAGGTCTCATATTACAGATGACTCTATCCTTGTGGATATGACCTTTCTGCTTTACTAGCAAATCTCATTAATGACAAAATTATTTTCCTGAAATTGTGGAAGACAAATATTTTGCTGATCTATGACCGCGTAATCAGTCCCCTCGCAGAGGCTCGCGCACGTGAGCTCAGTCACGTCAGACTCTCTGCGACCCTACGGACTGTATTCACAAAGAGGACCACCTCACAAAGAAGAATTTCTTCCAAGTGTTTCCTATTCTCTTCCGAGTGAAATGACAAGCACGTATGAATCTGTGGGAATAAATATACTGTTGATTAGTGTCATTCACTTGTTTTGAATGGCACCAAGTATGCCATCTCTTTGCAGCTTTGGGTACAAAACAAAGCCTGGATGAGCCGGGGTGCCTGGGAAGGGGGGCGGAGTTAGGAGCCAAGTTGCACTGAACAGGCAGGAAATATGTGTAAAGCCACTTGCCCTATTTTAACCTGTGGGATAATGTTCATTTGGTTCTTCTCAGAAATAGTCTGACATGTGTCCGTCCTAGCTGACGAGGGAGGTGTAATGACTCTGAATAGTAATTCAAGTGCATAGGGAGGCCCTACCTCAGTCAGGATCCCAGCCAGAAACAGAGGGCACACGCCAAAGAAGCGGAAGAAGTATCACTGACCCTGGGTAGCGGGTATGCGGGCATCCGTGATACTCATTTCTCTTTTTCTGGTCTGTGTTTGAAATCGTCTAGCCTAAGATATGAAAACGGAAGCATGGAAAAGAGGGTCTTGTTGTTCAGCCACTCACTTGCGTCCAGCTCTTTTGCTGGACTGAAGCCGGCCAGGCACCTTTGTCCGTGTGATTTCCTAGGCAAGGATACTGGAGTGGGTTGCCATTTCCTTCTCCAGGGGATCATCCTGATGCAGGGATCGAACCCCTGTCTCCTACATCGGCAGGCGGATTCTTTATGTCTGAGCTACCAGGGAAGAAGGACTAGTGAAAGCGATTTACATTTAAAGGCCTGGGCAGAGGGTCAAGGAAAATCAGGGAAGGTGATGTCTCCTTGCCCACCTCCCCCCACCAGGCTGGCAGTAGTGGCAGGTACTACCAGCAGCGGGCTCGCAGGTGCAAGGGAGAGGGGTCGTCTCCGGGCACCCAGGGAGGCCTGTGGCTATAGGGAAGGGCCACTATCAGGACCTGCAGCCTTGGGTGGAAGAATCATTAACTCTGACCCAGTACATAAATTTGTGAAGCCCAGAGCAAACTGAAAAATAAAAAATAAAAATGTAATTGAAGATCCTGAAATCCAAAACTTTAGCTTTTCTTTCACCGTCTCTTATTCCCTCTCACTTGATGGGTCATGTTTTACATTTTTTTCTATTTCACACCATTTTAAATAAAGAAAACATTAAAAATTTAAGTGATTAGTACAAACTTTACCACTGACATTGTGCAGCATAATTTTAAATGCAGTATAAGAGCATTCAACTTGGATGAAGAATCACAAAATGATACAATTTGTATTTCATAATCCATACACTGGCAGTGGATTCAAATGTTCTGACTCGGCTCTCGGCGCCTGTAAGAGCCTTGAGTCGGGGTTCTTGGTGTCCCCACTGGTGTCAGTCCACCACAGGGTAGACCAGGAAGCCGAGGTGGCCGGCTCCAGAGCCTGAGGATGAGACGCCCTGTATACTACGGTCTCACAGAGGAAGATGGGAAAGTGCAAGGCTCCCTGTGGCTTTCTAAAGTGAATCTTCAGCTGACTGTAGCCTCCTTGGTGGTCTAGTGGTTGGGAATCTGCCTGCCAATGCAGGGGACACGGGTTCGATCCCTGGCCCGAGAAGATCCCACGCCTCAGGGCAGCAAAGCCCATGTGCCACAACTACCGAGCCTACGATCTAGAGCCCATGGCTCCACAAGAAGAGCTACCACAATAAGAAACCCATGGACCTCAATGAAGAATAGCCCTCACTCGCCACGGCGAGAGAAAGATCACAGGCAGCAATGAAGACCCAGTGCAGCCAAAGCTAAATAAGTAAATAAAATTATTAAAAAAAAAATAAAGAAGCCTCACCTTCGTCTGGAGACAAGTCACAGCCTGCTGGTGCATCTGAACTCTTTACTCTTTGTTCATCGATTAGCAGAAAAGTCTTGGATAAACGCGGTAAGAAGCGTGGAATCATTACAAAGGCGCATGTACTGGCTGCAGCAAAGGTAGTCTAACCAATAGCAGAGGTTAGAAAGCAAAGAGCACATTTTTGAAAATTGTATGATGTATTATTTTAGGTTGGAACATATCATGAAAGCATTTTTTAATATAACAATATTGTGTATTAAAATATTGGCTAGCTGAGGGATGTGTGTATTTGTGTTTTTTACTGGTGTTGAAGTATCTCAAGCAAACACACAGAACTACATAATCTTTGTTTTTGAGGAACTGTTTCATTTTAAGTTCATTCTGCTTTCCTTTTGTTGGTATGCAAATGTTTTTACCTATCAAGATCAAATGAAGCCAGTGTGCGAAGTACCTTGAAGAGACGTATTTCTTAGAATTAAGTCTATGAGTATTTAGATGCAGTCACAGTTAACTGTGAAATCAGTTTAATCTCTGAAGGAAGACAATGAGGGGTCAAATCTAGGTGCATTTAAAATATTTTAACTCTTTAATGCCTTTGCATAAGTAATACAGTCTGCTTTTATCTTAGGCCAATAGGATAATTCCCTGTCAACACATGTTTTGGGCTCCCCTGGTAGTTCAGAAGGTGAAGGATCTGCCTGCAGCTTGCAAGACCCAGGTTCGCTTCCTGGGTTGAGAAGATCCCCTAGCAAAGGAAATGGCTACCCACTCCAGAATTCTGGCCTGAAGAATTCCATGGACAGAGGAGCCTGGTGGGCTGCAGTCCGTGGGGTCTCAAAGAGTTGGATATGACTAAACAATAACACACACACACATAACATGTTTTTTTTTTTTTTCTTACCAGAACAGTGGGAACACTCCACATAAAGAACTCAACTATTCCATCTCACTTCTTCATACATACACATTGTACCAGCACTGTCTGCCTTTGGCTTAGTAATGAGTCAAGAGGGAGTAAAAGGAAAAGAAACTATGAATTGCGCATCTTCCCTTTCCTTCGATGGCATTATTTTTTAGTGTAAGCAGCTGGCAAATTTGGGAAGTAGAGTGAGTAAGAAAGTGTATGATAGAGCCCCTTGGTTGGTTGGGTTTCTTAGCATGCAGCTGCCTTCTTTTTAATGACTTTGAAGCAAGTTTTGGTTCACATGGGAAGAGAGGCATTTGGGGCTTAATTAATTGCAGAGATTTACCTTGATCTTGCTTTGGTTCTCAATAAACTCCCAAGCATCACTGAAGCACAAGAATCCTATACTTGCACGTGCTAAGTCACTTCAGTCATGTCCGACTCTTTGTGACCCGTGGACTGTAGCCCACCAGGCTTCCCTGTCCATGGGATTCTCCAGGCAGGAGTACTGGAGTGGGTGCCACACCCTCCTCCAAGGGATCTTCCCAACCCAAGGACTGAACCTGAATCTCCTACGTCTTCTTGCATTGGCAGGCAGGTTCTTTACCACTAGTGCCACCTGGTGCTGTATGCAAATGGGGTGACTGGGAATGGTAGGCGTGTATCGTGTGTCTCTCCTCTGTTCACATATCAGACTTTACTAACGAAACACACGTTCAAAGAAAAAATTACGAGTTTCAAAATGATGTCAGCAAAGCATTAAGTCAAGCGCAGGGCCCTTCTGGGCTTGAGGTCCTGTTGACTGCAGACATCACACACCATGAAACCTGCCCTGTGGCCAACCCATGGCCAGATGAGGAAGAGGCCAGGAGAGTTAAAGTGCTTTTGTCCAGTCCTCCCACCTCCGGTAGGTGCCCCCAAGGTAGGCCCAAGCTAGGTGGCAAGGGAGCAGGGACATAGCTAAAGAGAGTCTCCTTAGCTAGAGACCAGGGGAGAGAAGGGTGGAGAATGGGCCTGGAGGGGCAAACAGACTCCAGCACAAGCTATGTGTGTGTGTTAGTCCCTCAGTCGTGTCTGACTCTTTGCGACCCCCTGGACTCTAGCTTGCCAGATTCCTCTGTCCGTGGATTCTCTAGACAAGAATACTGGAGTGGGTTGCCAGTACCTTCTCCAGGGGATCTCCCACATGTTCCAGTGTGGGAGCCCAGGTCTCCCACATTGCAGGCAGATTCTTTTCCATCTGAGCCACCAGGGAAGCCCAGGCTGCTTGCTCTCAAATCCCTTTCCAGCAAACTTGGCTCCTTTTCAGTTCAGCTAAAACAATAAGGACCAGGCAGGCCCCAGGAGTGACTCCACATTTTTGTGGGCCCTGATCCTGATGCAATTTTGTGAGCCCTCTACAAAACAAGCCAACAAATAAAGCAGAATCACAAATATAAATTTGGTGCAAAGCTGGCTATTTACTTAGAATGAGAAATCACAGTAGAATCCTGGAGCTTAGGAAATTCAAGTCCCTTTCTTCTGAGGTCTCTAGGGAACTATACCTTCAGAGACGTGCTTCTTGACTGCACCAGCTTCCCCTCCCCACCTGGAACCCTCTACAACTCCAAGCAACTCCCACCACTCTCAGGGGCCTGGGATGTGAGGGGTCCTGAGGTTTAAACGTTCTGTAGGCCCTGAAACTTAGATCATAGAATTAAATGACTGTAGAGAAGAAAGCAGGCTTCCCCCATGGCTCAGTGGGGAAAGAATCTGCCTGCAATGCAAAAGACACAGGAAACACGGGTTCAGTCCCTGTGTTGGCAAGATCCCCTGGCGGAGGGCACGGCAACCTACTGCCATATTCTTGCCTGGAGAATCCCATGGGCAGAGGAGCCTGGAGGGCTACAGTCCATGGGGTCTCAAAGAGTGAGTCACGACTGCAGCAAGCATCTGCAAGCAGGTGAGAAGGGCAGGCCCTCGAGCTGTGGTGTGACCCCTTCCCCACCGCACACAGCACGGGCAGCGAGCCCCTGTGTGGGGCTCCTCGGCTCTACTGCTGTTTCACTGCAGTTAGGAAATCCCATCGAGTCGTAGGTACATTATGTAGGGAACTGAGAAGGGAGTGGACAATCGTGGCCACTCCTCTGCATCCACGATGTCTCGTCTACCCTCTGCACTGTTCTCTGACCAGGTTGGAATAAGCCATAGGGAAAATGACCTTAAGGAACTCACTGTTCTCAATTGCCTTCAAAGTCTTTTTTTGTTTTGTTTTTTCCCCACACAGCATGTGAGATCTTAGCTCCCCGACCAGGGATCATGGAAGCTCGACTCTTAACCACTGGACCACCAGGGAAGTCCCAGTCACCTTCAAGTTCTGACCAGACTTTATTGCCCTGGCCTAAGCAACAGGTTCCTCTGTAGACATAAAATGCTACTGGGCTTTCTTCATAATAGTGGAGGCAATGCTGCTAAGTCGCTTCAGTCGTGTCTGACTCTATGCAACCCCATAGACGGCAGCCCACCAGGCTCTCCTGTCCCTGGGATTCTCCAGGCAAGAACACTGGAGTGGGTTGCCATTTCCTTCTCCAATGCATGAAAGTGAAAAGTGAAAGTAAAGTCATTCAGTCGTGTCCGACTCTTAGCGACCCCGTGGACTGCAGCCCACCAGGCTCCTCCATCCATGGGATTTTCCAGACAAGAGTGCTAGAGTGGGCAATAGTGGAGGCAATTTAGATTCAGAAAAAAAAGAAGGAACAGGTCAGTTTGTTGGAAAGGCTGCCTTCAATGGGGCTGTGGGGCCAGGGCTTGGGAGAAGCCCATGGGAAGAGGGAAAGGGGTGGATGAGGACAGAAGAAGGGAAATCATGGGCAAACGCAGGGAGATGGAAACATGCTCAAGAAAGCTTCAAATTTTGCTAAAACCCTGGTGTTGGTGAGCTATTTGCTTTTGATAAGTAAGGTTGTTATTGGTGTTCAGTTGCTAAGTTGTGTCCAACTCTTTGTGATCTCAGGGATCAAACCTAGGTCTCCTGCATTGCAGCAGAATTCTTTACCATCTGAGCCACGAGGGAAGCTGCTGAGTACGGGGAAGACTGCTAATATCTGAACTAAGAATATGTGCTTAACATGAGAGTGTTTGGTCTACATAAGATGGAAGAAGGTAGTGCTTAAGTGCTGGGTTCAACTTTTATTGTTTAATAGCTATGAGACTTTGACCAAGAAACTCATTCTTTTGTGCCTCCGTTTCGTCATATGAAGCTCTTGTGTTGTGTGAGAATTAGAGAAGTTAATAGTTATAAACCACTTAAAATAGGTGTTAGTAAATGTGAGATAATAGAAAATATACTGGTCTCTACCCCTAGTCCCTGGTACAGAGCTCCTAAAACCCTTTACATTTCCTAAGTGATAAGAGCTCTAGGAGCATCTTTTGTTCTAGTATTTGCTCTTTGACCCTAGTTCCTGACACCAGTCTCCTAAATCCTTTGGAATTTTCTGAGGGATAACAATATCTTTGTTCTAATAAGGTGACTCTTGGTGGGCTCTCAAATGGGGGCTGGTCACCAAAAAAGACCAAGGCATCATTAGAAGTGTGGTTTTTCAACCCACTTCCCATTCTCTAGAGGAGGGAAATGGAGTTAAAGATCCATCACGCCTACATGATGAAGCCTTAAAAAAAAAGATCCCTGAGTATGGCGCTCTCGGAGCATCTAGTGTAGGCTGTGGAACACGTGGAGGTGCTGGGAGGGCAAGCGTGGGAGCCCTGCACCCCTTCCCACGTTCTTCGCCCTTCAGACCTCTCCCATCTGGATGTTCAACAGCATCCTTTACTATGCCCTTTAATAAACTGGTAGACGTGGTTTTCCGAGTTCTCTCAGCTGTTCTAGCAAATAGTCAAATCCAAAGAGGAGGAGCTCCTGAGAACTTTTGTGTGTAGCCAAGTTAGACGCAGGCTGTGGGTAACCTGAGGGCTTACTGTCAGGGGAACCGCACTGACTGGAACTGCCCACCTGGCCAGGCACCACAGGAACGATTTGCATGAGTTATTTTATGAGAGGAGGTCCTGGTAAGGAACACAGAACTGACAAGCCACCCCCAACCAGGAGAATTTGGGAAAGGTCAAAAGGAGATGCTGCATCTCCTACCACCTCCCACAGTCCTGGATGGAACCCTTCTTGCCTGAGCATTGCCTGCACCACAGAGGGCCCTGAGTCAGGACGATCGGCCAGAGACAGCCAGAAGCTAATCCATCGCCATAAAGCCCACGAGCCACACGGCAGAGTAGTTCCCTGGGGTTCCCGTCCCCTGCTCCTCTCCGTCTGAGAACCCCTTTCCAATAAAGTCTCTCGCTTCGTCAGCATGTGTCTCCTCACACAACTCATTTCCAAGTGTTACACAAGAGAGTACTCCCCCTTCCTGCAACAATACCACCTGTGAGTGGCATCTAAAGTGGTGGAGGGCAGGGGCAGTCTTGCAGGACTGAGCCCTTAACCTGTGGGATCTGGTGCTATCTCCAAGTAAATGGTGTCAGAATTGAGTTAAACTGTAGGACATGAAGCTGGTGTCACAGGATTGCATATTGTGGGGAAATAAAAAACCCACACATCTGGTGTCAGAAGTGTGGTGAGTGTGGTAGTAGTGTGAGAGTAAAAGAGATACACAGGGGCAGTTTAGGTTTTCTCTACACAATTAGTACCTGGTAAAAATGAGACATTATTATTATGAAATGACTCCAAATATAGCATTTAGATACAATGTTTGAAGTGTAACATTGCAGCAACTGATGAAGAATAAGATCCACTCATTTTCACTACGTATAATTTTTTTAAAATATGATTTTAAGTGAATGGATTTTCCCATGTTTAAGCTCTCAGTTCAGTTCAGTCGCTCAGGCGTGTCCAATTCTTTGTGACCCCATGAATCGCAGCACGCCAGGCCTCCCTGTCCATCACCAACTCCTGGAGTTCACTCGGACTAACGTCCATCGAGTCAGTGATGCCATCCAGCCATCTCATCCTCTGTCGTCCCCTTCTCCTCCTGCCCACAGTCCCTC
>SJYC01072261.1:0-11193 GCA_006408675.1 Madoqua kirkii
GTGGTGACAGTATCAGCCTTGATGTGCTCCTTTTCCTATTTGGAGCCAGTCTGTTGCTCCATGTCCAGTTCTAACTGTGGCTTCTCTATTGTATCCCACACTGGGACTTCGAATGTTTGACCTCCATAAACGTCTTTCCTATGAACAAAACAGAGGGTATCTTTCTTTAAAGAGTTTAGAGTTCAGCTGGGAAATCAGTCCTCAAGTAAATTATAAATACAGAGCAAGAAGAGGCATGATATCAGGTGTACTGTGTGTTTTAGGAACCCGCAGCAGAGGAATCTAAAGGTCAAGAAAGAGCTTCCCAGACAGGGAACATTTAAGATGAGTCCATATGAATGAATAGGAGTTTTTCAGAAGAACAGGAAGGGTGCAAAGTTTCCTAGGGAAATACAACAATATGTCCAAAACCCCCCAAACAAGAGAGATTATGGTGAGTTCAGAAAACTGAATGAAGCTCAGAATGACTGGAGTGTGTGGTAACGCAGGAGATGGGTGGTGAGGTTGTCAGGGACCAGGGCTTTATAAATACAGTGACCTCTTAGGCCATTTTCTCAGACTGTCTCAGGATACACACTTGTTCTCTCATAATTGTTAACAGCACTTCCTTTCACTCTCCAAAGTGTCCTGTTTGGACAATAAACTAAATCGCCATACTTGCTACAGGCAAAACTTTGACTTTTTCCAAATGCGAAGAGATTGGTGATTATTTTTGAGACCGATGAATTTTAAGCAGAGAATTGACATTGTTAAAGAGTCTTGAAAGAATCCTTTAAGACTTCAGAAAGAATGATGAATTGAAGACCAGTTAGAAGGCTGTTACAGGTACCGGTGAGAGACAGTGGTGTCCTAAGGTTGTGGCATTGTGCATGGAGAAAAGTAGACAGAACTGTGAAGTATTAAGAAAAGAGAAACAATCTGGTACATGAACAGATGGAGTCGAGTTGACCGCTCTTCTGGCTTGAGCTAGTTTTACTCGAGTAGCGCATCATTTGCTATGACAGAAAAGGAAGAAGGAAGGAAAAAAATTTTGAGGGACTGAAGTGTACCGAATAGTTAAGAAATGTCAATTAAGATGAGGTCTGAACGTTCCCACTACATTCATTAGCCACACTGTGAGGGACGATTTTCTAGTTTCTTGGAGCTAATGACTACATAGCAATGGAATGAAAGGGAGGTAAATGGAATGAAAGAGAAGAGAAGGGAATGAAGGGAAGAGAAATTGAGTGGAGATAATCAAGAAGTTTGGCTCTGAAGAGGAGGGGAGGAATGTAGCTGTAGCTGGAAGGGAAATTGGAATTGAAGCTTTCTTTTGTTTTAAATCATTTTTCCATTGGTTGTTTGTTAGAAAGAGAAGGTAGATAGAGACGATTTGAAGATGTGGAAAAAGAGAAGCAAGTGGGAAGGATTCAGAGCACAGATGAAGGTTGATTAGTTATCTATTGCTGCATAATAACTTATCCCTAGATTTAGCAGCATAAGACAGTAAGTATTTACTATCTCACAATCCCTGTGCGTCAGAAACCAGGGCGCATCTAGGGCTCAAGGGCTCTTATGAAGTTGCTGCCAGGCTACTTGCTTGGTCCGTGGTCTCATCAGGTAACTCAACAGTGGCAGGGGGAGGGGGGAAGAGGATCTGCTTCTGTACTTACGTATTATCTTCAGCATTCTGTTCCCCAGAGGCTGCTGAGCTACGAGCCTCAGTTCCTTGTTATCTGTCAGCCGGAGGCCTTCCTTGGCCCATGAGCCTCTCCAGAGGGCACCCCACAATATAGCAGCTGACTTTCTCCAGGGTCAGTCAGTGACAGGGGAAGAGAGAGCTAGAGGGTACCCAAGACAGAAGTCAAAATGTTTTTACTAGCCTAGCCATAGAAGAGACAGTCTGTGACTGACTGTATTCTAGTTTAGGGAAGAAGTTACCTATCATTTGAGGGGGGAGGGGTTTACAGAGCCCGACTATGGCTGTGTGCATGCATTCTCAGTTGCTCAGTCCTGTCCAACTCTCTTGCGACTGCATGGACTGTAGCCCGCCAGGCTCCTCTGTCCATGGGATTCTCCAGGCAAGAATACTGGAGTGGGTTGCCATTTCCTCCTCCAGGGGATCTTCCCGACCCAGAGATTGGAACCCGCATCTCCAGTGTCTCCTGCATTGGTAGGCGGATTCTTTACCCTTGAGCCTCCAGGGAACCTGATGAATATCGCTAAGTAGGAGTCACTGGAGCCAGTTTACAGACTGCCGGTCTCAGAGTAATAGTTGAGTTTAGTTGCTCAGTCGTGTCTGACTCTTTGCAACCCCATGGACTTCAGCCCACCAGGCTCCTCGACCCATGGGATTTTTCAGGCAAGAGTACTGGAGTGGGTTGCCATTTCCTTCTCCAGAGGATCTTTCCACCCCAAGGATTGAACCTGGGTCTCCCACATTGTAGGCAGACGCTTTACCGTCTGAGCCACCAGGGAAGTCCTACAGAGTAATAAACTATCAACAAAAAAGGGAGACCTCTTCCCTGGTAAAGAAGGAAGGGGGAAGAGTCGGATCTAGATTTGGGTAGTTTCAGATAATTGTAGTGAGAATAGAGAGATTTCTGTTCAGATGGCTTCTATTTTCTATGCCAAGTAAGACACATGGCCTTTTTTTTTTTTTAATGAAACAAGAGGAAATTGGAGTTTGATAGTAGAGATGCTTTGAAACAATCCCTGTTGAATATAAGATAAAGAAGTGAGCTGGGAAAGAGAGGACTGAGCAAGAATGTTACGAGCCAGCTGAAGGAGGTCTCCACAAATTTATAGCCAAATCAATCTGCTCAGAAGGGTGGTTTTTCTCCAACACACTTAGTAAAGGGAAGAGGAAGTTCTCCATGGCTACTTCCTGATGATTGCTCACTTTCCCTTAGGGTGACATGGAAAGCATGAAAAATTGCTGAAGCTGACACCAAAATTTATATAACCATGAAACTGAACAAAGTAGCTGTCAGTGTCAGAGTCTAAAAAAGGAATCTGTCACACAGAGTTTCATTTGCCGCGAAATTCATGGAGAGTCAGGTTAGCACAAAATAGGTCGGGTAACTAAGTTATATGCCTTAAAGTTGTCTGTTCGTCTGCCTTCACTGGAGTTCATGCTTGCTAAAGGCAGTTAAATCCACCACCAACAGGAGAATGTTAGCAACTTCTCATTGATTACTTTGCAGAAGATCTCTTTTTAAATGAAAAGTCCCCAAAATGAATTTTTGAGAAATAGTTTCACCTGTTAACTTCACCTTTTTAAAGCTCTACTCTGATGCTTTCATTTCGTATACATAAAACTAGTCCTTTTTGGGGCTTCCCTGGTGGCTCAGCAGTAAAGAGTCCACCTGCCAATGCAGGAGACACAGGTTCAATCCCTGGTCCGGGAAGATCCCACACGCCGTGGAGCAACTAAGCCTGTGAGCTCCACTACTGAAGCCTGCATGCCCTAGAGTCCAGGCTCCAAAACAGAGGAAGCCTCCGCAATGAGAGGCAGGCAGCTGAGGAGAAGACCCCTCCTCGCCACAAAGGGAGAAAGGCCTACACAGCAATGAAGACCCAGCACAAACAAAATTGAATAAATAAATGTATAAAATTTAAAAATAAATAAATAAGTGAAGTCAAGAATGAAAAAAAAAAAAAAGAAGAAGAAGAACTAGCCCCATTGTAAGAAGAATGAGAAAATTCCCCTAGACTGGAGGCCTGCCTAGAGGCAGGGAGGAGCTATCAGCCTTTCGCTCTCTGCCAAGTGATCGAACCACGCCTGGCTAACGCTTGGCCGCTGCATCAGTGGAGGGAAGGCTTTGATAAAAACTGACACACACAGCCCTCTCTCTCACCCGTGTGCACGTATTGCTGGATCATGAAAGTGAAATGTTGAAAATGTTTCAATATTGAAAAAGTGAAAATATTCAGGCTCCGTATCACTGAGCCTTAACTCACCTGCCATTTCAGATTCAAACATTTAGTGAACAAAGGACATCCAAAGATGGGAACATAAAGAGGCATCATAAGGCAGGAAATAAAATTTTCCTAAACCAGAGACCGCTTAAAGCCAAGATACCAACCTGGAGAGAAGATGGGCCGTTGGATTTCTCCAGAGTTGAGAGTTTCTCAGACAGGCAGAGAAAGAAAGGCAGCGAAACAAGGAGGTTTAGGATTAGCCAGTAAGCATGGCTGACACATGGATCTTGACGGGGCAGATGGGGGCAGCAGGGCCTGAGGGATGTGAAGAGGGTAGAATGGTCTGTGGCCGGTGGTGTTGATAAAGCAGACCTGAGGTGTGAGGTGCTGAGGGTGGTGCAACCCCTGAGCTAGAAGGGGAGGCAGCTAGAGCCCTAAATGGGACTTCAACTCATGCTCTCCAGGAGTTTTATAGTGTTATCATGATATAATCGGTTTTGCCCACTAACTGCTATGCATATCATGATTTATATGGGAAAAAGCTTTCCAGATTCTTTTTTTTTTTTTTTCAGAGATTTCCAGGGAGGCCTGGCGTGCTGCGATTCATGGGGTCGCAAAGAGTCAGACACGACTGAGCGACTGAACTGAACTGAAGTCACATCTCTTCTGTAGAGTGGAGACTCCTACCTAGATTCTGTAAGAAGAATGTGCTGTGCTTAGTCATTCAGTCATGTCCAACGCTTTGCAACCCCATGGACTGTAGCCTATCAGGCTCCTCTGTCGGTGGGGGTTCTCCAGGCAAGAATACTGGAGTGGGCCCTCCTCTAGGGGATCTTCCCAACCCAGAGATCGAATCCAGGTCTTCTGCATTGCAGGTGGATTCTTTACCAGCTGAGCCACCAGGGAAGCCCAGTAAGGAGAGAGAAACCAAAATAGGCCTTGGGACTTCCCTGGTGGTCCAGTGGCTAACACTTCAAGCTCTCAGTGCAGGGGGCCTGGGTTCCATCCTTGGCTGGGGAAAAAGACCCCACATGTCACAACTAAGACCCAGCATGGCCAAATAAATACTGAAAACAACAGCAGTAGGCCTGGATAATCACTAGATACGACAACTGAGAGAGATTAAGCCAACATCTAATTCTGCTTTAGTGACTGTGCCAAAGCCTTTGTGTGGATCACAATCAACAGTGGAAAATTCTGAAAGAGATGGGAATACCAGACCACCCAAATTGCCTCTTGAGAAATCTGTATGCAGGTCAGGAAGCAACAGTTAGAACTGGACAAGAAACAACAGACTGGTTCCAAACAGGAAAAAGAGTACGTCAAGGCTGTCTATTGTCACCCTGCTTATTTAACTTACATGCAGAGTACATCATGAGAAACGCTGGGCTGGAAGAAGCACAAGCTGGAATCAGGACTGCCAGGAGAAATATCAATAACCTCAGATATGCAGAATGACACCACCCTTATGGCAGAAAGTGAAGGAAAACTAAAGAGCCTCTTGATGAAAATGAAAGAGGAGAGTGAAAAAGTTGGCTTAAAGCTCAATATTCAGAAAACAAAGATCATGGCATCTGGTCCCATCACTTCATGCCAAATAGATGGGGAAACAGTAGAAACAGTGTCAGACTTTATCTTGGGGGGCTCCAAAATTACTGCAGATGGTGATTACAGCAATGAAATTAAAAGACGCCTGCTCCTTGAAAGGAAAGTTATGACCAACCTAGACAGCATATTAAAAAGCAGAGACATTACTTTGCCAATAAAGGTCCGTCTAGTCAAGGCTATGGTTTTTCCAGTAGTCATGTATGGATGTGAGAGTTGGACTGTGAAGAAAGCTGAGCACCAAAGAATTGATGCTTTTGAACTCTGGTTCAAAAGGAGATCAGTCCTGGGTGTTCACTGGAAGGACTGATGTTGAAGCTGAAACTCCAATACTTTGGCCACCTGATGAGAAGAGTTGACTCATTTTAAAAGACCCTGATCCTGGGAAAGAGGAGGAGAAGGGGACAACAGAGGATGAGATGGTTGGATGGCATCACCGACTCCATGGCATGGGTTTGGGTGGACTCCGGGGGTTGGTGATGGACAGGGAGGCCTGGTGTGCTGTGGTTCATGGGGTCACAAAGAGTCGGACATGACTGAGCAACTGAACTGAACTGAAGTCAACCCTAAAGGAAATCAACCCTGAATCTTCATTGGAAGGACTGATGCTGAAGCCGAAGCTCCAGTACTTTGGCCACCTGATGTGCAGAGCTGACTCATTGGAAAAGACCCTGATTCTGGGAAAGATTGAGGCCAGAAGGAGGAGGGGACGACAGAGAATGAGATAGCTGGATGGTATCACTGACCCGGTGGATAAACTCCAAGAGATAGTAAAGCACAGGGAAGCCTAGTATGCTGCACTCCATGGGGTCTGTATCTGACAAAGAGTCAGATACAACCGAGCGTCTGAACAAGTTATATAAGAGGTAAAAATCCTTCCAATAACGAGATTGCCCTTCAAGCAAGATATTCCTTCTAACTACCTTTTACATACCACTGAAAGGGAAATGCTCACTGAAAATTTGGGAAACTGACCCATCCATTTACCCACTCCTTCAGTGAAAACACAGAGCCTTAGTGGCGTTGTTGGAGTCACAAGGATAGAACCGCAAATATGACACAGAAGGTTCCTGGCTTCTTAGTGAGGGAGACTGCTAAGTCAAAAGTGTAATACTGTAATTAAGGAAAAAATGATTGGGGCAGTGAGATGGAGACTGACTGCTGGGCGGGGTGGGGGATGGAGACACAGCAGATGTGGTGCTTAGAAAACATCCTAGAAGAGATGACAGCTAAGCTGAGAAGTGAATAATGAGAACAGATAAATCAGAATTGGGAGAAGGGCATGTTAAGTGAAAGTAATACTTGTTGTTCAGCTGCTCAGTCGTGTCCAACTCTGCAACCCCAAGAACTTTAGCCCACCAGGCTCCTCTGCCCATGGGATTCTCCAGGCAAGAATACTGGAGTGGGTTGCCATTTCCTTCTCCAGGGAATCTTCCCAACCCAGGGATCGAATCCGTATCTCTTGTGTCTTCTGCACTGGTGGATTATTTACCACTGAACCACTGGGCACACCCTGAAAGTGAGATTTGCCAAGCCCTGAAGAGTGGGAGAGACATTAGCCAAGGCTAGGAACTGACCACAGCCCTGTGGGCTGGAGTTGAATGAGTCAAGCAAAGAGCTGTTGGAGATTCAGTCTGCACAGTTGGCGAAGGCAGGACAGGGAAAGACCCTGCAAATGGTGGGACGGATTAGCATTTTGTTCCCAGTGTGACGGAAAGCCAAGTCGGAATTTCAGGCAGGGAAGACGTGTGATTCGTCCACATTTTCTTAAATACTATGTGTTTCTAAAGATTTTTTTTCGGGTGTACTGGGTCTCTGTGCTGCCCGTGGGCTCTCTTTAGTCCCACGTGGAGAGTGGGGGCTACTCTCCAGTTTCACGGGCTTGCCACTGTGGCGGCGTCTCTTGTTGTGGAGCACAGGATTTAGACGTGCAGGCTTCAGTAAGTGGTGGTGCCTGTGCTTAACTGCCCTGCGGCACGTGGAGTCTTCCCAAGCCAGAGATGAAACCCATGTCTCCTGCATCAGGAGGCAGGTTCTCAGTCACTGGACCACCAGGGAAGTCTGGTCCACATTCTCAAAGGATGACTTTGGGGGAATCGAGAGGGTATAACTTTGGAGTTTGGAATTACAATATATACTCAACTATATATAAAACAGATAACTTACAAAGACCTTCTGTATAGCACAAGGGACTGTACTCAATATCTTATACTAACCTATAATAGCACAGAATACATATATATATCTGAATCACTTCACTTTATACTTGAAACTAACACAACATTGTAAATTACACATATTTCGATAAAATTTTTTCTTAAAAAAAGATGACTTGGGCTTCTTTGTGAAGAATGAATAAGGAAGGGTATATGAAAGTATTAAAAAGAAAATCAAACCTATGGATGAGTTTCCAAAAATCATCATTCTCATGCAGATACACTTTTGGGTCTGGTTTTTTAATTCCACATCACAAGGATATAATCATATCATTAAAAGTTATAAGAAACAACTTTTAAGTGAATGCATGAAATGCCTGGGGCTTCCCTGGTGACGAAGATGGTAAAGAATCTGCCTGCAGTGCGAGAGACCTGGGTTCAATCCCTGAGTTGCGAAGATTTCCTGGAGGAGGGCATGGCAACCCACTCCAGTATTCTTGCTTGGGAAATCCCATGGACAGAGGAGCCTGGTGGGCTACAGTTTATGAGGTCACAAAGAGTTGGACATGAGTTAGTGATTAAACAACATGAAACTCTTGTCTGTGTCTTACCCTAGTTTATCTCACCATTCTCCGATTTTTGTTGTCGTTCAGTCGCTAAGTAGTATCCAGTCCTAGTACTGGGAATTTAACTTATTTCCAGTGTTCTCTATTTTACCTGTGGCGACTATAGTTAGTTTTATTTGATCTTTGGCGGCATTTCCCACCTTATTAGGATCCATTCCTCTATGGGGAATGGAACTATAGGATCACAGGATACGAGGGCTGGATTATTCCAATTTCAGTTTGGTGGTGCTGGGAACTACAATACAGTCCCCAGAATTCCTTTTCCTGCACGCTTGGAGGTAGAGTTGGCCAAGAGAGGAACTCAGTGTGGGGTTTGGCAGGAGCTTTCTCTTCCCTGGCGGCTCAGAGGTTAAAGCGTCTGCCTGCAGTGCAGGACACCTGGGTTCAGTCTCTGGGTCGGGAAGATTGCTGGAGAAGGAAATGGCACCCCACTCCAGTACTCTTGCCTGGAGAATCCCATGGACGGAGGAGCCTGGTGGGCTACAGTCCACGGGGTCGCAAAGAGTGGACACGACTGAGCGACTTCACTTTCACTTTCGCTTCCTCTTCGGAGGTCTTTGTCGTCGGAAGCTGAGCTGCCCGGTGAGTTCCAGGTTGTCTTCACTCTTCTCTTGGCATCAGTCCTTTTTCCTGACATCTGGCCCTGTGGATGGACAGGGGTCCTAGACCGGCTGCTCAAATCCTGGCTGTGGATCCCCTAGACAGTGGCCTCCCAGAGATCTCCCGACAGGCGCGAACCCCCCTTTGAATGTCCACAGCAGTGTCGAGGATCTGCTCTGCCATGCTCGCCCACCCCCGTGGATTGGTTACTGTCTCCCTGCCAGGGCTTCACTCCCCAGCTTTCCCCACAGTCGTGCTAGATCGCTTCATGTAACCAGCCCCAGCCCTGCAGCACTCACAGTTCTGCTCGCCTGACTAGTCCAGTATATGAGCGTCCTGATGGCTCTTGCTACACATCACCAGATTGTGTTCCTGGTAACTCATAACCAGTTACAGACTCACCAGAGGTTTATGAAAATGCCCATCTCATCACTGTCTCAACAGCATTGCTATTTGGGGTCACTTTGAATTTTATGGAGGAAAGTTGATATCAAGCTTCAGTTTTCTTCTCTTTGATTAGTAATGATATAAACCTTCTGGTGTATGTGATACTTTCTGTGATACTCTGATACTTTCTCTTTTCTTTTCTACTGGGCACAGTTGCCCTGTTTGTAAAGATGTTTGAAAATTTTGAGAATAGTTAGTTCAGTTCATTTCAGTGACTCAGCTGTGTCTGACTCTCTGCAATCCCATGGACTGCAGCACACCAGGCTTCCCTGTCCATCACCAACTTTATTCATACTTCTCCCCTTTTGTCCATCTCCCTGCCTAAATTCCTTCATATTACAGAGTACGGTTGTTTTTAGTGGTAGTATGTGTGTGTGTATGTTCTAGTCTTACACCATAGTTCAATATGGTCAAATTATAAGTCAGTGCATAAAAGTGAATCAGTCAGCGCTTTTAGATGAAAACCAATAGGGATTCTCCTAGGCGTCAGTGGTTAAGGCTTCGCCTTCCAATGCAGTGGGTGTGGGTTTGATCCCGGGTCAGGGAACTAAGATCCCACATGCTTCATGGCAAAGACAAAACGAAGCAAAACATAAAACAGAAGCAATGTTTTATCAAATTCAGTAAAGACTTTCAATTGGTCCACATGAAAAAAATCTTAAAACAAAGAAAAAGAAATAAAAATGTACTAGAATAAAGGAAAATGGGAACTTGTGGAATTTATGCAAATCTGTAGTAGCCTAGGCCTCAGTTCAGTGATCAGAGTGCTGGTGCAAGAATGAGTAAATTCCACCCATGTCAGTTTCGTTACACTCTAGTGAAGATCTAAATTCCCAGGGCTGAGCCTGAAATTGACCTAGCCTACATGGAATGCTGGCCCCTAGTTTCGTATGCTTGCTGCGTGAAAGGATCTGAGTGAAAGAGCATCCAAAGGCCCCTTTCTCATCCATGGAGGGATGACTTGACTTTACCGTTTTACCAGAAGTATTTCCAAAGCAGAGGGAGTCATTTCCCAAGGGAGACTGTAGTGTTAAGAAGTACCCCAGTGCTTCCTGAATATTGGGTGGCCAATGTCTGAACATACATATGCAAAATCTAACAGTCCTCAGTGGATTTTCACTGATACTGATTACAGACTGAACATATTTTGGAATCTCATAATTCCTTTTTACAGTTAATTTATCTTTAATTGGAGGATAATTGCTTTACAGTGTTGTGTTGGTTCCTGCCATACATCAAGATGCATCAGCCATAGGTATACATATGTCCCCTCCCTCTTGAGCCTCCGTCCCCCCTGCCTCCCTATTCCGGCCCTCTACGTTGTCACAGAGCACAAGCTTGAGCTCCCTGCACCATACAGCAGATTCCCACTGGCGTCTGTCTCACACATGGCAATGCATGTGTCTCCAGGCCTTTCCCTCTCATCCCACCCTCTCCTTTTCACACTGTGTCTACAGGTCTGCTCCATCTGTGTCTCCAATGCTGCCAGTACCGTCTTTCTAGACTCCATATATATGTATTCATATACAATACTTGTTTTTCTCTTTCTGACTCACTTCATCCTGTATAATAGGCCCTAGGTTCATCCACCTCTTTAGAACTGACTCAAATATGTTTTTATGGCTGAGTAATATTCCATTGTCATATTTCTTTTTAGCTATAAGTATTCTACAAATCACCATTTATAAACTTATCTTGGAAATACATAAGTGAATTTCCCTTTTAAAACTGTATAATATTATCTGAGCTTTATGGCTTTCAACAACCACTAGTAGATCAAGACTTTTGATTGGGATGTATTATAGAGATGTGTATAAGAGACAGGTGTCTTACTCTGTGCAACCCCGTGGACTATA
>SJYC01072262.1:0-14801 GCA_006408675.1 Madoqua kirkii
CTGGATGCTTGGGGCTGGAGCATGGGGATGATCCAGAGAGATGATATGGGTTGGGAGGTGGGAGGGGGCCTCAAGATTGGGAGATCGTGTACACCTGTGGCTGATTCATGTCAATGTACGGCAAAACCAATAAAGTATTGTAACGTAGAATAAAGTAAAAATAAATAAATAAAAAAGAATCCTCTTTGCAATTCAAGGGGCAGCAGTTTGATGCCTGGTCCAGGAAGATTTCACATGCTCAGGGGCAACCGGGTCTGTGCAGCACAGCTGCTGAAGTCTGTCTGCCCTGGAGTCCGTGCTCCACAACAAGAGTGGCCACCACAGTGAGCCTGTGCATGCAACCAGAGGAGCCCTGCTCTCCACGAGAGAAGACCCTCGCACCGCAGGGAAGGCCCAGCACAACCATAGACACAACCACAGATAAGGTAAACAAGCAAACAAATAATTTTTTTTAATTGGACAAAGAATATGAGTAGGCCATTCAGAAGAAAAAAAATCAAATGGCTAGTAAACATGTAACGAGTCAGGATAAGAACCAGAAAGTAATAAAGCCCTGGGCACCCGGACGACTTCTCGTTTGCCCTCGCTGGTCTTTGGTCTCTGGTGTCCACTCTTCTGGACTTCTCTGGCTTTTCCCATCTCTTTATGACAGCCTTTTCTGCTTCTGTACATATTGGCCCTTTCTCATCCACTATACTCTAGAAAATCATTGCCTGTGTCATCGTGTCTGTCCTCAGTAATCGGCTTCTAATATCCATTTGCCCTTTTATCTGCAGGAACATGTTTAGCTGGACACTTGACTTACTTAGGGGCTTCCCAAGTGGCTCAGTGGGTGAAGAATCCACCTGCAATGCTGCAGACACAGATTCCATCCGTGGGTCAGGAAGATCCCCTAGAGGAGGAAATGGCAATCTTGTTCAGTATTCTTGCCTTGGAAGCCCCATGAATGGAGGAGCCTGGCAGGCTATGGTCCATGGGGTCGTAAAAGAGTCAGATACGACTGAGGCAGCTGAGCACCCACGCCTGCATGACCACTTAGATACACACTACATTTTCAGCCTTCCGTGCTGCCACCTGTGGTTTTATGACTTTCCTTTGAGCAAAATAATAAGTAAAGATTCTAGGTCGAACTCTTCACAGCAGTGCGTCTTTCCCTCTCCACCCTACTCCAGCGGGTGAGAGCCAGGAAGCTGCCCTGTGACCAGAGGGGAAGTCAGGTCAAGACGACACAGCCGTCTTGCAGGCCTAGCTGCCCCACTCAGGACTCCAGTGTGGAGAGAAAGTTCCATCCTTCCACTCTGGGGTCTGTCTGTCACAGAGGCTCACACGGCATTGGAGACAGAACATACTCTTCAAGACTGGACCTTTACAAGGGTGGGTGGGAAGATTTTTCTTTTTCATAGTTGTCCCCAGTCTTTAGATATTTGGCACTCAAAATATATTGGTTAAATGCTGTTATTAGCTGAATTGTGTCTCCCAAAATTAGTATGTTGAAGTCCTAACCCTCAAGTGCTGCAAAAAGAGGCTGTTTGGAGACAAGAGTCTTTAAAGAGATAGTTAACATTAAATGAGGTAATTAGGGTGAGCTTTGATCCAGAATAACTGATGGTCATTCTAAGAGGCCATTTGGATACAAGCACAGCAGAAAGACCATATAAAGACATAGGGAGAGAACAGCCATCTAGTCTACCTACAAGCCAAGGAGACAAGCCTGAGCAAAAACCGACCCACTGACATCTTGATTTCAGACTTCTGGCCTCCAGAATTTTGAGAAAACAGATTTTTGTTGTTTAAGCCACCCAGTCTGTGGTCCTTTGTTATTGCAGCCCCAGCCAACTAATACAAATATTTAAATAATGGAGAGATTTTCATAAAAGTTGTTTTTTTTTTAATAAAAGAAGGCCTGGGCATTAATCAAGGTTAGCAAAAGACAGGTAGAGAACTTTTCTCTTCTTTTACTCAAGGACAGTTTCAATGTGTGTTAGAATCATTTAAATAAAAAGAGACCATTAAAACTAAAAGGTAAAGTTCAATAGTTTCAAGTTTGCTGAAGATTTGAGTCACTTATGGACTTAGCAATTGATCAGAAATCTAATTACCACTGAGATATTTAGGGGAAAGATCTTCATTTTAAAATCCTCAAGAACATTGCAAACTGCACCACTCATATTATCCAGGGTAAAAATGACTGTTTGAAATAGAACTTTCTTATGTAGCAAAGGATCAAATCCTCCTTCAACTGACAGTAATCGTAGCACTTCAAGATGTGCTCAGACCAAAAAAAGTCACTCTTCAGATTTGCTTTAGAGTTTAATGAGCTAAAAATCCACGACTATACTCCAGTTAGAAGACAGACTTTTATAAAGTAGGTGTTTGTTAAGAACTTTCACTTAAAGTAGTACAAACCTAAAGAGTAAACAAAAAAAGATATTTTACTGGAAAGTTACAGGGAGTCTCTCAGAATAAACAGGCGGAAACTAAGGGTGGTCTCTGGTGACCACGATCGTCCCCATTCCTCTTCCGTGGTGTGTGTGTCTCTGTCTGGACTCCCTTGCTCTCTGGTCTCTGTTCCTTCATTCAGCTCTGTTCCCATTCCTCTCCCCTTCCTCCTCTCTTGCTCTCTGTGGTCAATGGTGGAAGTGGTAGCTGTAAGGCATGTTGTATACACAGAGCAGACACCCTCCACCTACAGGAGCAGGGGACCTTGATTCTCGGAGAACTGGAGATGATCTGTGTTTCGGCTAATACTCTCAAAAGGTTACGTTCTCATGTTTACTTAAAAAAATCCACATGTATGAATTCTCATTCTGGACAGTTTTCTTTGTTAGAAAAATCACACACTTCTGGTAGCTGAATATAAATACTTAAAGAAATTCGCATCATTGTCTTCCTATTTTTTTATAAATTGTGATTTGAAACAAAATGAACATGAGCTAGGCATTCTAAAAGATCTTGCTTACAAATTATAATTTTATCATAAACACAAAAAAATATTAAATTGAAGAAAAATGAATTGAGCTTGCAGTTCTGTTAACTTAGATCAAAAACAGAAGGTGAGATAGTTAGGGAGTTAGTGATGGATACGTACACACTGCTATACTTAAAATGGATAACCAACAAGGACCTACGTATAGTACAGGGAACTCTGCTCAGTGTTACGTGGCAGGCTGGATGGAAGGGGAGTTTGGGGGGAAATGGATACAAGTATATGTATGGCTGAGTCCCTCTGCTGTTCACCTAATACTATCACAATATTGTTAATCAGATATACTCCAACATAAAATAAAAAGTTTAAAAAAGATACAACCAGAAGCGGGTAAAATCTTACTGACTGTTCTGAGTTAAAAAAAGAAAACAAACATAGAAGGTGGGAGAAGGCAGTCTACAATGCCTACAGGCAACACATGGGGGAAATACTATCTTCGTTTCAGAAAAGAAAAAGTCAAGTCCTATTTAGACTCCACTTAATCTATATTTAGAAATTTTTCTCAAGGCAATTTTATTTATGAGGGGTTTTATTTTCTAAAAATCATCTCATTGTGCATTTAAAGATATCTCATTGCGCATTTTTAAGCAATACTAAGTGTGAACTTCTAGACAGTTTCAAGAGTTTATAAGACTAAGTGGCACTGTATTTATATAACTTCACTGAGAAGACTAATGAAATTTCATACCAATTTATTTGTTCTTTTTTTTTTAGCCTTAACTGTTTAAAGCTAAAGACATTTTACCTTTAAAAAGGAATCAAACACTTCATTAGGGTATGATGATGATTAGGGTATGATTTCCTAGAGAACAAAGTCAACTGAAGTTGATAAAGCTCTGTTTTCATGTAGTGTTCCCTGTGACCTCAAGTTAATTTCTGGGATTTAAAGTCTCTGCTGGTGGTGGTTTAGTTGCTAAGTCATGTCCAACTCTTGCAACCCCATGGACTATAGTCTACCAGGCTCCTCTGTCCAGGGGATTCTCCAGGCAAGAATACCAGAGTGGGTTGCCATTTCCTTCTGCAGGGGATTTTCTCAACCCAGGGATAGAACCTGGGTCTCCGGCATAGCAGGTGGATTCTTTACCAACTGAGCCACCAGGAAAGCCCCAGGGTACCAAAATTCTGAGCTGAACCTTTATTGACTGGTGCTGAAATCAGACAGATCATTGGCAATGAGGAATGAGAAGCAAAGCTCTTTTGTGTGTGTGTGTGTGTGTGTGTGTGTGTGTGTGTGTGTGTGCGCGCTCAGCCGCCCAGTTGTGTCTGACTCTTTTGCAGCCCTGTAGACTGGAGCACGCCAGGTCCCTTTGCCCATGGAATTTTCCAGGCAAGACTACTGGAGTGGGGTGCCATTTCCTCCTCCAACAGATCTTTCCAACCCAAAGACAGAACTCATGTCTCCTGGGTCTCCTGCATCGGCAGGTAAAGTCTTTACACTAATGCCCCACTGGAAGCCCTGCACACATATACACATCTCAAACAACAGTTGTCAATAAACAGGAGAACCAGTTTTCAAAGCAGGTATATTTCTACCCCACATGTTTAGAATACTCTTTCTGAAGAAGCTGATGATGAAAAATTAATGCTTTCAAAAATACAGAGTTCATGAAATTATTTGAGTCTCTCTCTGACATCTATCACACTGTAGCATATTTTAAATTGCCCATCTGTTGGGGGTTATAAATTTACCAATACTTTTAAAAGTGGATCATTGTTTGGCAGTTTATAGCTCATTCCCCTTAGAAACTAGGAGCACATATGTATGAGGCAGGTTGGTACCCAGGCAGAACAGGCTGATGAGGAAGAGGGTTTACACTGAATGTAGAACCCTGTTCTACCAAGGTGCACGAGAGCGAGATGGGGGAGCTCTCTCATTTGCAGAGATTGTTTGGATCAAGGTTAATCCACAGCCTTAGGAAATGGAGCAGACCAGACATGAGTCATTCACGCAGTACCATCAAGAAATCTACCAGACATGAGTCGCAAGTAATAGAAACCTCACCCTAAATTGGTTTGAGCAAAACCCAGATGAATTAGCTCATAAACTGGACACTCTCAGGAGAGTGTAGGTGTGGCTTATGTGGAAACTTATAAGATATAATCATAATCCAGTTCTCTCCACCTCTTGGTTTGGCTTGGCTCTTCTCTGATAGGTAGGATTTTAAAAGAAAATGTTTTTGGAAGTGGACCATTTTTCAAAAGTCTTCACTGAATTTGTTACAATGTTGCTTCTCTTTTATTTTATATGTTCTTGCCTGTAAGGCATGTAGGATGTTAGCTCCCCAACCAGGAATTGAACCCATGCCCCCTGCATTAAAAGGCCAAATCTTAACCAAGATTAAGATTAAGACACCATGGAAGTCTCTGATGTGTTGGATTTAAGACACATCCTACCTTTCCGGTTGTGAGACAGCTTCCTGAAGCAGTGCCATCCTTCAGTCCAATTGAAACAGGACCCCCCACGCCCCAGCCCACAGGACCCTGTACTCTAGGGAGTTCTTCTCTGGATCTCCTTCAGCCATGCCCTTCCTTATGGAGCAAAGAGCCTCAGGAGCCAAAGGCACACACTCCCCTAGAAGCTTCTCACACCCCTGTAAGTCAGACTCTGTGTACCATGGACCCAAGGATTCCCTGCCCCACATCTGCAAGCTAGCTCTCAGGCCTGAGTGGAACTCTGCTTTAGTCCATCCCCCTGAAGGTGAGCGAAACTGACAACTTGCACATCTTCCGGTTCAAGAGTGAGCTGCTTGCAGATGATGCATATGGAATTTGGATGAGCAGGATGGGGTTCTCTTACATGTCTTATGAGTCCCCCCTGGCACAGAGTTGAGGCAGGAGTAAGAAGAGAAGCAGTTGGACCACGGTGTGCAGATCTTTTCATCCAGCTGTGTTTCAGAGCAGAAATATGAAGAGTCTGAGCATTCGAACCTTGCCTTCAGGGTCATTATGAAAGTATATTTGTCCAAAAGTCAAAATGTTAATCACTCAGTCACGTCCAACTCTTTGTGACCCCAGGGACTGTAGCCTACCAGGCTCCTCTGCCTGTGGGATTTCCCAGGCAAGAATACTGGAGTGGGTTGCCATTCCCTTCTTCGGGAGATCTTCCTGACCTAGGAATTGAACTTGGGTCTCCTGCATTGTGAGCGGATTCATTACTGCCTGAGCCACCAGGGAAATAGTGCAAAAGAACAATTAATGTTTAACATTGTGGAGGATTTTACATATGTAAGCACGTGGTTATATGTTTAGAACATAAGCTTCCTCTTGTTTCCTTGCTCTGTGATGTCCACATATTATCTGTTTAGGTTACAATCTTGCAGGTTTAAATTTAATCAAAGAAGATGGGCCAGCTACCCTACAACTTTCAGAGGAAGTCCTGATGTTTTCTCTGCTTGTCTTTTTTAGGTCACATTCCCATCTCTGAACCAATCACTGTTTTCAAATAGGATATCTTGGGTCCCAAACTGCCTAGGACTTAGAACAGAGGTCCACCTAATGTACTCAGACTGAAATGGGTGAAGGCTGAATCTCAAGCAAAAGCTGGAACTGTCGCTAGGGAGAGGGATGTGTGTTTAAGTTAGAAGGCCAGCCATGATACTGGGAAATTGTATCTAGTTCTCAATTGTAATATGTTGATGGCTTGTTTCAAAGGATGGCCTGGCAGGAACTGGTGGATCCTAGGAAGAGGGGCACCACTCTTAGTAAGGAAGGTGAGAAGGCAGACAGGGTGACTAGAGGCAGACTTGTATCCATGGACAAACCAACCAGGGGGAAGATGGAACCACTCAGTGGGGAGAGGAGAAAGAAAGCTCTAGATCAGGAGTGGCCAGGCATCCCAACACACTGAGTCCGGTATGATGAATTAATTCTCAATGGCTTGCAGATAGTCTGGAAGCCTGTGTTTGGACATAGCATATGGGTGAAACTGTGTCTGTGAGTAGATGGCATCTGTGGAAAAAAAATACAAAGGAAAGATGGTGAGTCAGAGGGAGGAAACCAGGCTGGCTTTCCCTGACATTACTTCCAGACAGAAGACTCTTCAAAGAAAAGCTGGTCTCTTGAGTGTGTTATTTGCAACGTTAGAATCATTATGACCAAAACAGAGTTTGTACACTTTTTAAAAAGGCATTAGATGAGAATATTATTAGTCTTAAGATCCCCAAGTCATGTTTATGCTTGCTTTGCCATAATTCATAAAATTCTAAGCCCTTTATAAACAGGTGGTTTTTATTAATAATCAAATATATTCTGTTTACTATCATTACATAGATGGAGAACTAAAGTACAACTAAATTTAACCCACATACTGCAGGATTTACTCCCAACTCCTTCCCTACCACTTGTTTTCTTTGGTGAGGACTTCTAAGGGTATTTCCATTTCTTTGGGGTTTTCTGGTTGTGTGCCTACGTGCTATGTTGCTGAAGTTGTGTCCAACTTTTTGCAACATTTATGGACTGTAGCCTATCAGGCTCCTCTGTCCATGTGACTCACCAAGCAAGAATACTAAAGTGGGTTGTCATGCCCTCCTCCAGGAGATCTTCCTGACCCAGGGATTGAATCCGCATTTCCTGCATTGCAAGCAGATTCTTTACTGCTAAGTCACTGGGGAAGCCCAAAATAAAATTATAGTAACTCATATATTGGGCTTCCCTGGTGGCCCAGCTGGTAAAGAATCTGCCTGCAATGCAAGAAACCCTGGTTCAATTCCTGGATCAGGAAGATCCCTTGGAGAAGGGATAGGCTACCTACTTCAGTATTCATGGACTTCCCTGGTGGCTCAAATGGTAAAGAATCTGCCTGCAGTGCAGGGGACCTGGGTTCAATCCCTGGATTGGGAAGATCCCCTGGAGGAGGGCATGGCAACCCACTCCAGTGTTCTTGCCTGGAGAATCCCCATGGACAGAGGAGCTTGGCAGGCTACAGGCCATGGTGTTGCAAGGATTCGGACATGACTGAGAGACTCAGCACAAACACACAACTCGTATATTATGGGGACTAAACAAATATATGACTTATATGGAAGAAAGTAAGATAGACTTTACTAATGTCCTAATTCATATCATACTAACTCATAGAAACTTGAGCCTAGAAGAATATTTGGAAAGCTCTCTTGTCCATCTTATCTTTACAGAGGAGGAGAAAATTTCAGATAGTTAACTGCTTTACACAGGCATTTCAAAGGCAAGTACTAGATAATGGGAATGTCCTGAAAGACCTGAAAATGACTTCTTTGTCTACATATAAAACTGGCTTGAGATGGGTTAAAACTTTAAAAATTGCTTTTTCTATCAATAACCGAGACATGTTAATAGTTGTTTTTGAAAATAGAAAAAATTCCACTGGAGAAAATGTTTTCTCAGGAGCTCTCAAGAATGGGACAAGGCCTTGGAGATCAGTTGGTTAAAACCCAATGTGATGCAAGAATCCCTTTTTTATTGCCTTGAAAGTTATTGCAAGGTTAGGCAATTCTGAAACATCAAAGGAGAAAATGGCTTTGAAATACTGGATGTAAGTCAACAGGAGCAGCAGCAATACCACAGAAAGCAAAAGAGATAGGCCAGTGCTGGGGTGCTGGGACTCCCAGTCTAGATTCTGCTGCTCAGCACCTACTCAACGTTCTTACCAATTATTTCTCACATTATATCAACATGGGGACATGTCAACTTTTGAAATGCCTGGAAATCTTTTAATAACTTGGCCCTAGGCAACTTTTAAAACTCATGCTTCTAGAAACTACACAGAAAATCATATTAGAGCTCCATGATGTTTTCATTCTCTGGGTTATGTATTTTCACCAGCAAGAGGGACGCAGTTAACTTCAGTGTCATGGTTAGTGGATTGCAGGAAGCATGGAATGATGATAGAGCAGAAAGGTCCCAGATGGATGGGTTGAAAAATCATCTTCCTCATTTTAGAGTTGAGGAAGCTGAGGCCCAGATCCTTTGGCTGGTTGGTAGCAACCCCAAGGATGAGTAAATGATTGGCTCAGTGACATCCCTGAAGACCTGGGTTCTTTAAAGTTGTCAGTTCTGCCTCCTTCAAGGTATTCACTTTTTCCACATGTTTATCTCAATGATTGGAAAGTAGATGGAGCAGCTCTGGGAATCACAGCTAGATATGATATTGCCCAACTGAAAATAAGGAAGGTGTCTTTAATAGTAAGAAAGCCTTTCTTAGAGGCCTCCAGCAGATTTCTCATTTCTGATTGGTCAGAAGTGGGTCATGTATCCTTCCTAAACCAATGGCAAATAAAATCAGAGTGTCGTTGAGCCATTAAGATTTACCTTCTTGGGCTACAATAGTGCCAGCCTCCTACTAGTACGTGGTCACATGGAGGAGGGTAGCTATTTGAACAAAACCTGGGTCATTTTAGCACATGTGTGCAGAGAAATAAATATTGAGTAGGCAACCAAAAAAATCTTTAAAATCTATGAGGCACCCCAAGCCTCAAGCAACAGCTGAAGACCACTGGACATGATTTTAGAAACTGCAGAGCATTTCTTTGCTGTCTCTTGCTCTGCTGCACCTAAAGTTTTCCTCTTTGGACTTCCCTAGTGGTCCAGTGGTTAAGCATCCACCTGACATGAGTTCGATCCCTGGTCTGGGAGGAGCCCACATGCCATGGGGCAACTAAGCCCGTGCACCGTGGGCTGAACCTATGCACCCAGAGCCCATGCTCTTCAACAAGAGAAGCCACTGCAGTGAGAAGCCCACACAGCAAAACCAGAGCAGCCCCCACTCGACACAACTAGAGAAAGCCCGACCAAAGCAGTGGAGACCCAGACAGCCAAAAACAGCCAAGGCATTCTCCCTTCTTTCCTGTCTGCCTCACCACTTTCTCCTCCCCAACGTTTTCCCTAAACTGGTTGTGAACTAAAACTGGCGTATACCACTTTCAGGGTCTACTGTATGCAAAGCATCCTACTAATATAGCCATCTGTGGGACATGTTTGTTACACCATTATAAACCATATTCTTTAAGTCGGTTTAATTATTCTATAATATTGATGAAATTGCTATTTGATACCAAAACTTGTTCCTTGCTTTCTTTCTTTTTTTCACTCTGGTAATCACAGATCTTCCAAGAGAAAAGATTTACATTGAGCTGCAGCCACCAAAAGGGTCTCCCCAATGACTCAGTGCGTAAAGAATCTGCCTGTAATGCAGGAGATACAGGAGACTTCAATCTCTGGGTCAGGAAAAAGCCCTGGAGGAGGAAATGGCAACCCATTCCAGTAATCTTGCCAGAGAATTATATGGACAGGTGAGCCTCGTGGGCTACAGTCCAAAGGGTTACAAAGAGTCAGACATGACTGAGCACACACATGGTGCCATACTTAAGAATCCACAACATACATAAGAATCCACATCAGTGCATGGAGTTTTTCCTTAAGTATTCACTGCATCTCGAAATGCTAGTGAATGTATTATTTTCTTTTTTTTTTCCAACTATACACTTTATTTTTTTTTAAGTAAAAAATTATCATACAGCTTTTATCATAATATTTTCAAATACATTTTCTTTTTTTTTTTAATTTAATACTTTATTCCATTTCACAATCCTGCATTGGTTTTGCCATACACTGACATGAATCAGCCACGGATGTACATGCTCTCCCAAAGCCGAAGCCCCCACCTCTACTAGTCATTTCATTCTATCATCAGAATTATATTCTCCACTAGTCGGGAGGTCTCTTATTTCCTTAAAATCTTTTTTAATTACAGTTCCTTGTCTTGACAACCATATCGGTGCTGTTGTACTAACTGACAAGAGGTCAGTTGCTTTGTGTTCCAAAACCTGCTATAAAAATTGAAATGAGTATTATTCTTTAGCTCTGAAGGAATATAATGTAAATCACCAAGCATTATGATATAAATGTATAAAGTAGTAACTATAAAAAAATAAGGCTAATTATTATTTAACATAACAAACCTTCATTAAAGATAAGCCAGTTCTTTCACTAAGCTGAAAGACGCAGGAAAGCACCTAGATTTTTCAGGAAACAAAAACCTAGCTGAGGTCTACACTGAAATACTGACTATTTCTGTGGCCTTTTGAAAGCTGTTCCTAAATCTTATTTTTCTTTTCTCTACAGTAGCAAAAATAAAAATACAAAGAATCTCTCTCTCTCTCTCTCTCTAGTCGCTAAATCGTGTCCAGCTCTTGTGATTCCATGGACTGTAGCCTGCAAGGCTCCTCTGTCTGTGGAATTCTCCAGGCCAGAATATTGGAGTGGGTTGCCATTTCCTTCTCCAGACAAAGAATAGGGTCAGCCTATAACTTATTGTCCAGCTGGGACACTTTCTGCATGTTTCCCTCAGACATTCTTTCTGGTCCTTTTATGGGGGAAGTTTTGCTTGAAGTTTAATACATATATAGAAAAGTGGATCATAAATGGATTTTCAAAAACTGAATATATCTATGAAATAGATTTATTATGAGATAACCAGATTTTTAAAATCTATAAAATCAGTACCCAGACTAGGGAATAGAGTATGACCAACATTTAAGCTCAGATACGTTCTTTTTTTTTTTTTAATGTATTTGGCACAGCACCTGGGATCTTAGTTTCCCACCAGGGATCAAACTGGGGCTCCAGCTGTAAGAGCATCAAATCCTAAGCACTGGACTACCAGGGAATGCTTTAAACTGAAGTATTTTTGAGAATGAAAGGTGGCATTATTTTTTCACAGCCAGTTGAGGTGTATTGATATACAATAAACTGTGCATATTTAAATTTACAGTTTGTGCTCCTTTCAGCAGCACACATACAAAAATTGGAACAATACAGAGAAGATTAGCATGAGCCCCATGGAGGCATGACACGAATTTGTGGAGCACTCCATATTTTAAAAGTAATAAAATAATAATAATAAAATAAAGTTACAGTTTGATGAGTTTTGGCATATACCTGTGAAACTATTCACCACAAAATAATAAAAATATTCACCATCTCGAAAACTTTCCTTGTATCTCTACGTCACTTCTCCTTTCACCCCTACCTTTCTTATCTTCAGACACCCACTCACCCGGTTTCTGTCACATTTGTATTTTATAGAATTTTATATTGACAGATCTTAGTAGAAAAACTTTGTTTTTCACCATTGCACAGTTTAGCTATGGGCTTGTCATATATGGCCTTTATTATGTTGAATATATTTCCTCTATCCACTGTTTGTTGAGAGTTTTATCATGAATGGAGGCTGGATTTTGTCAAAGGTCTTTTCTGCATCTATTGAGATGATAATATGCTTTTAAAATTCATTTTGTTTAATGTGTTGTTTCATGAATCATACACTACATTCTTTTTTGTCTGACTTTTTTCCACACAGTGATTCTTAAACATTGTATGTTATGTATCAACAATTTTTTCATATGTATTTCTGAGTAATATTCCATTGTATGGCTAAATCATGATTATTTATTTTTCTCCTGTTGGATGTTTGGGTTTCCAGTTTGGAGTTATCATAAATAAAGCTGCTATGAACATTCTGGTGAAAGTGTTGGTACAAACATATGCATTCATTCTTACATTCTACAGGTGGAATGGCTGGGTGATATAGTAGATGCATTTCCATTTTTGAGAAGCTACTGGGAGCCCCTAGTGGTCCCGGGTAAGGGGGGCTTTCCAGGCTGTGCTAGTGGTGAAGAGCCTGGCTGCCAGTGCAGGAGACTTAGGAGACGCTGGTTCGCTCCTTGAGTTGGGAAGACCCCCTGGAGGAGTGCACGGCAGCCCACTCCAGTATTCTTGCCGGGGAAATCCCATGGACAGAGGAGCCTGGTGGGCTACAGTCCCAAGGGCTGCAAAGAGTCAGCTGGACATGACTGAGTGACTAACACTTTCATGTCACAAAACACTGTATTAAAATTATACTTTCTCCATATGTTCACCAACAATTGTTACGATCAATGTTTGTTACGTTAGCCATTCTAGTGACTGTGCATCTTATTTTGGTTTTAATTTGCACTTTCCTAATGACTAATAATGTTGAACATGTTTTCATGAGCTTATCTGAGGGGACACTATTTTTAATGACACTAGGAAAAAGAGCATTAAGTAAAAGTGTCCCAGGCAAACTGGGACATATGATGGCCTCAACAAAGACAGATGAAGGTTTGCTTTGTGGATGCTGAAACATCCTTATATCTCTGGAATAAGCCCAGTTGAACATGGTGTATGTGATACAACATACATGACAAACCCATAGCTAAAATGTGCAATGGTGAAAAACTGAAAGATTTTCTACTAAGATGTGAAACTTTTGCCACTTTTATTCAACACAGTACCAGAAGTCCAAGCCACAACAGGTAGTCAAAAAAAAGAAAAAAGAAAGAAAGAAAGAAAGAAAGAAAGAAGAAAAAAAGGCAGAATTGTCTCTATTTGCAGATGACATAATGTTATATAAGGAAAATGCTGAAGAGTCTACCAAAAATTGTTAGAAATAATAAGTGCATTCAGTAAACTTGCAAGATACAAAAGCAATATTAAAAAATCAGTTACATGTTTATATACTAATAACAAACTATAAGAAAGAGAAATTAAGAAAACAATTCCATTTCTAATTGCATCAAAGGAAATAAATAGTTGATATATAGCAGAAACAAACACAATAATGTAAATCAATTATCCTCCAATTAAAAAGAAATAAATTTAAATTTAAAAAGAATAAAAAACATAGGAATAAACTTAACAACAGAAGTGAAATAACTATACACTGAAAATTATGACATTGATGAAAGAAACTTAAGAAGCCATGAATTAGCAGAAAGATATTTTGCGTTCATTGACTGGAAGAATTAATAATGTTAAAATGTCCATGCTACCCAAGACACTGAGTCTAGACTCAGTGCAACCCTTGTCAAAATTCCAGTGGTATCTTTCACGACAGTAGAACAAAGAATCCTAAAATTTGTATGGAACCACAAAAGACCCTGAATAGTCAAAGCAATCTTGAGAAAAAAAAAAAAACAAAGCTGGAGGCACCCTGCCCTCTGATTTCAAACTATATTACAAATCTACAGTAATCAAAGCTGTATGGTATTGGCATAAAGACAGACACATAATCCAATCAAACAGAAAAGAGAGAGCGCAGAAAATAACCCGTGCACATATGGTGAATTAATTTATAAGAAAGGAGCCAAGAATATACATTGAGGAAAGGACAGTCTCTTCAATAAGTGGTACTGGGAAAATTGAACAGGCGGTATACAAAAGAATAAAACTGGACCCTTATCTTAAGCCATACTCAAAGATCAACTCAAAATGGATTAAAGACTTGAAAGCAAGACTTGAATCATAAAATTTCTAAAAGAAAACATAGGCAGAAAGCACCTTGATATCAGTCTTGGTAATGATTTCTTTAACGTGACACCAAAAACAAAGATAACAAAAGCAAAAATAAGTGAGACTACATGAAAATAAAAAGCTTCTGAACAGCAAAAGAAACCATTAACAAAGCAAAAAGGCAACCTATGGAATGAGAGAAAATATTCACATCATAGGTCTGATAAAGTGTTCAGTTCTTTTCAGTTCAGTTGTTCAGTCGTATCCAACTCTTTGTGATCCCATGGACTGCAGCACACCAGGCCTTCCTGTCCATTATGAACTCCCGGAGTCTACACAAACCCATGTCCATTGAGTCAGTGATGCCATCCAGCCATCTCATCCTCTGTCATCCCCTTCTCCTCCTGCTCTCTATCTTTCCCAGCATCAGGGTCTTTTCAGATGAGTCAGCTCTTCTCATGAGGTGGCCAAAATATTGGAGTTTCAGCTTCAACATCAGTCCTTCCAATGAACACCCAGGACTGATCAC
>SJYC01072264.1:0-26122 GCA_006408675.1 Madoqua kirkii
AATGACATGACATTCTACAGAAGATAATATCGCCTATACCAAATTATTTTAAACTTAGAATCTAAATTGGAATTTATCTTGGTGAAATAAACAAAAAAGAAACTCTCTCCAAATATTAATTAATGAGATTTTGAAAGATTTTAAAACGGTCATATGTATTAACACAAAATAAATGTATTTTTGACATTCTGAAAGTTAGCATGCTATTGAGATATGAATATGAATTCCTCTAATAAAAAGGATATATTTCAATCTGGCAATGGTAACTGTATAAATAGTCAACATATGTTGCATAAGTATATGTATGTTATATGTATATGTGCATGCATGCTAAGTTGCTTCAGTTGCATCTCACTCTTTGCGACCCCATGGACTGTAGCCCACCAGGCTCCTCTGTCCATGGAATTTCTCAGGCAAGAATACTGGAGCCATTTCCTACTCCAATATGTATACATAACAGCAAAATACTATTCAGTCACGAGAAAGAAGGAAATCTTGCCATTTGTGACAACATAGATGAAACTGAAAGATATTCTCCTACCTAAAATAAGCCAAACAATGACAAACGTTATATTGTGTTATCTCACTTACATGTAGAATATTAAAAAAAAAAAAGGTCAAACTCATCGAAACAGAGCAGAATGGTGGTTGCCAGAGGCTGGGGGTAACTGACACAACCCTTCAGTCATAAGATGAATAAATTCTGCAGATATAATATACAGTATAGTGACTGTAGTTAATAATGCTGTACCTTACACTTGAAATTAAAGCATAGTCGTAAACTTTCCCATCACATATATACATTCACACATCGCTATGTGAAGTGATGGATGTAGGAATTAACTTGGTTATTTTACAATATATCTGCATTTTACAATATATCTGCATATCAATCATCATGCTGTACTGTTTTATATATGTGATTTTCTTTTTCACCACACTATATGGCTTGTGGGACGTTGGTTCCCCAGCCAGGGATTGACCCTGCGCCCTGAGCAGTGAAAGTGCAGAGTCTTCACCGCTGGCCCAGCAGGGAATTCCCTACCTATGTAATTTTATTTGTCAATTATACTTCAGCAAAGCGAGGTCAAAGGAACTAAAGTGAGGGCAAACATCGGGAAACAAGCAAAAGCAGAAAGAAAGAGACAGAGAGGAGCAAGATGGGGCTTGTTACCTTATGAGGGAAAAGACAGGAAGTTCTCATATTCGGGGCTTCCCTATTAGCTCAGCTGGTGAAGAATCTGCCTGCAAGGCAAGAGACCTCGGTTTGATTCCTGGGTCAGGAAGATCCCCTGAAGAAGGGAAAGGCTACCCACTCCAATATTCTTGGGCTTCCCTGGTGGCTCAGCTGGTAAAGAATCTGTCCACAAAGAGGGAGACCTGGGTTTGATCCCTGGGTTGTAAAGATCCCCTGGAGAAGGGAATGGCTACCCACTCCAGTATTCTGGCCTAGAGAATTCCATGGACTGTAGAATCCTTGGGGTCACAAAGAGTCGAACACGACTGAGTGACTTTCACTTCTCAGATTTTGGTGGAACAAAGAGTTTTTTATTTCTGCATTGCTGTTACAGTTCACGGCATGCTCTCTTGCTTCAGTGGTGTCCAGCTCTTTGCAACCACATGAACGGTAACCCACCAGGCTCCCCTGTCCAAGGGATTCTCCAGGCAAGAATACTGGAGTTGGGAGCATGCCTTCCTCCAGGGGATCTCCCCAGTCTAGGGGAGTGCAGATGGAGTTTTTCTGCCTAGCATAGAAATCAGTCTTTGATCCAGTAAAAGATCTGTTTTGCTGGAGTTACAGCCACATTAACTGTTTTTTCCTAGCTCAAGTTATTCCACCCTTGATAGCTTCGAGAAGCACTTCTAAATATATACAGAATTGTTTTATTCACTCTATTATGATAACTGATTGCTTTCTTCACAATTCTTTATATCATATCCCCCACTCCCAGTTTGACTGAAGCCATGTTAGTTTACATGAAAGTACCGCAAGTAGCAAAAATATCAAATATAAGTTTATGCCTTCTTTTTTCTAAACTCTGCCTAATAAGTAAAGTTTAAAAACAAATGTTGCTGAAACACACTTCATGAATATTTTGGAATATTACTGAATTTTAGGGAAGAAACTATTTGGTATTGAAACAAGACTGGCATAATTTTGTTCTATTAAAAAATCCTCTAGTATTTTTCTTACATTGTTAACAGTATCTCTTTTTAAGAAAAAACTTTTCATTTTGTGTTCAGGTATAGCCAATTAACAATGCTGTAATAGATTCAGGTGAACAGTGAAGGGACTAAGCCATACATACACACTTATCTGTTCTCTCCCAAATACACTCCCATCCAAGCTGCCACATACCATTGAGCAGAGTTCCATGTGCTGTACAGTAGGTCCTTGTTGGTTATCCACTTTAAATATAGCGGAGTGTACATGCCACCCCAAACTCCCTAACTATCCCCCCATCCTTCCCCCTGGCAATCACATTATTTCTTTTATTTTTAAACTATCTATAGCATTAAAAATATGTTATCATTGATATATATTCATCAACACAGATTCTAATAACATTGATCATTACTTAAAATTTACTACTGTAGGGAAGATTTGAATAGTAGAGCATTTTTGTAATGACAAATGTAAGCAAGATCAGAATCTTTATTTATTGTCTGGTCATCACAGCAACATCAGACACAAACATAGGTGCTGTGTGCACAGTCATGTCTGACTCCTTGCGATCCCATGGACCATAGCCCACCAGGCTCCTTTGTCCATGAATTTTCCCAGCAAGGATACTGGAGGGGACTGTCATTTCCTCCTCCAGCAGATCTTGACCCAGGGATGGAACTCACATCTCCTGCATTGCAGGTGGATTCTCTATCGCTGAGCCATTGGGGAAGCCCATATATAAACAGAGAGTAGCCACTAATCTTTCTGCCATGAATACATTACAAGTCAGGTGCTCGTACATGCTATATTTATTCCATGTTATATGCAAAGGGAAGAATATTAAGATTATAAAGCTACTGAGGAAGGAGACTATTCAAAAGTTAAAAAAATTTTTTTAAACTAACCATAAAATTTTGTTTCAAGAGTTTTTTCAACCCTTAGAATCACAAATTACTTCACAAGTCATAAAATAAAAGTAATGAAATACTCTACAAACGTGTTCAATAGAATTTAAAATTTTAACTTAAGGGAATTTGGAAGTTCAGTCATTCTCATAGAGGCTGTCTGGATGATTAAAATCCTAAAGGAAGCCTGAAAGAAAAAGGACACAGTCATTACTGGAAATGTAATACAATGTTAACTCTCAGGTTTCACTTTAGACTAAAAAGCTTAAGTTCAAGGCCATTACACCAATTTTCATAGAAATGTAATGTTCTCCAACTCATGGTCCTTCCCTTGAAAAGCTGTGCGTGGGTAATGGTGATTATCAACTCAAATTAGTCACACACCCAGGGTAAATTGGAAAGAAAAGCTTCTTCAATTACTCAAACTAACATAAGTGATTTATTTCCTTCTGCTGACATGAAAGGAAAAGGGTTGAATGTTCGTGAAGGATAGCATTTATCCACCCTGCTCTAAGGTCAGGAAGCTCACTCAGCACAAATATTCCCAGAAAAGGTTTGACTTGGCAGAAAAGAAACCATCTATTCCAAAAGGTTACCACTTCGGCTCGACTTTTCATCTGCTGTGATAAAAATCCTGTCCAGTCCATTATTCTAAGGCAGCAGCTGCTCTATAGACAGATAGCCTCCAAAAGAGAGTAGTTTCTCATAATCCCCAGTGCAGCTCCTCCACTCCAGACTGTTTCATCTCCTGACACCATTCTTCCTCACAACCTCATGGCTTTGCTCTTCCATGCCAAACGCCTAATCCCAAATATTTCTTTACATTTTACATAGTCTTAAATTGAGCTGACTAGAGGAGGAACTGGCAGCCCACTCCAGTATTCTTGTCTGGAAAGTCCCATGGATGGAGGAGGCAGGCTACAGTCCCTGGGGTTGCAAAGAGTTGGACGTGACTGACTAAACAACAAAGTCAGCTGAAAATCCGATCCTCTCAGTCACATCTAAAACAGCCCAAACTCCTTTTAATGACCTAAGCTGCTGCTGCTGCTGCTAATTCAGTTCAGTTTTGCCGACTCTTTGCAACCTCATGGACTGCAGCCAGCCAGGCTCCTGGGTCCATGGGATATTTCAGGTAAGAATACTGGAGTGGGTTGCCATGCACTCCTCCAGGGGATCTTCCAGACCTAGGAATTGAACCTGTGTCTCTAATGTCTCCTGTATTGGTAGACAGGTTCTTTACTAGTAATGCCACCTGGGAAGCTCTTCAGTTCAGTTCAGTTCAGTCTTTCATTTGTGTCTGACTCTTTGCAACTCCATGGACTGAAGCCCGCCAGGCTTCCCTGTCCATCACCAACTCCCAGAGTTTATGCAAACTCATGTCCATAGAGACAGTGATGACATCCAACATCTCATCTTGTGTTGTCTCCTTCTCCTCTCACCTTCAGTCTTTCCCAGAACCAGGGTCTTTGTTCGTAGTGATGCTTTCTAAGGTCCATTTGACTTCACATTCCAGGATGTCTGGCTCTAGGTGAGTGATCACACCATCGTGGTTATCTGGATCATGAAAATCTTCTTTGTATAGTTCTTCTGTGTATTCTTGCCACATCTTCTTAATATCGTCTGTTTCTGCTAGGTCCGTACCCTATAAATCCCCACATAATCTGATCCCTGCCTAGGTTTCCAGCTTAACCCTTGCTCAGTCCAACCACACTGAACTTCAGTTTCTCCAAAACCCCGAGCTCTGGCTCACTCTGGAGTCTCCACCTGGGATGTTCCTCCTGCCCAGACTGCTCCTCATCATGCCCGGGTCCCTGTTTAAACTCCACTCCCCTGGTGCCTTTGCTATTTATCTCAAGTACATTCACCACCTTCAGTTCAGTTCAGTTCAGTCACTCAGTTGTGTCCGACTCTTTGTGACCCCATGAATCACAGCACTGTGATTTCAAGCCTCTCCAGGAAAAAGGACCAGATGCCTTTCTCATTACACAGTATCATGATTACAAGCTCAGACCCTAGAGTCAGAATGCCCAGCTTTGAGACACTAAGCGGGACTGCTGCATACTTGCGTATAGGCTCCGGTGTCCTGCATGACCGAGGGCGAGGAGTGAGCAGGGGTAAACGTGTAGCCCACCACTCACGAAGCTATGCCTCAGAAGAGGGCTTCTACAGGCTCAGAAGAAGGGGCACCATTTTCTATTTCACGTATAGGCACTGCTGCTGCTGCTGCTGCTGCTAAGTCGCTTCAGTCGAGTCTGACTCTGAGATCCCTTAGACTGCAGCCCACCAGGCTCCCCCGTCCCTGGGATTCTCCAGGCAAGAACACTGGAGTAGGTGGCCATTTCCTCTCCAAAGCATGAAAGTGAAAAGTGAAAGTGAGGTCGCTCAGTCGTGTCTGACTCTTAGCCACCCCAAGGACTGTAGCCCACTAGGCTTTTCCGTCCATGGGATTTTCCAGGCAAGAGTGCTGGAGTGGGTTGCCATTTCCTTCTCCAATGCATGCAAGTGAAAAGTGAAAGTCAAGTTGCTCAGTCGCATACGTATAGGCACTATTAAGGTTCTATTCCCTTATACGTTCAGTGGACCTAGCATGAAGACTTTTCTCATGGGGCTGTTGTGAGGATTCAGTGAATCACAGCCTGCAGGGCAGGGTCAGGCAATGAGTGCCCAGCAACCGTCATCGGTTAATCACGCCCCTTCCCTGTTCCTTATACGTTAAAGAAACAGAATTAGCTTACTAGTTTATTCATGTATAACTGTACTTTTCCACCTTCATGGTGTTCATCGATCCTTCTGCTTTCTTTCCCCCAAACTCTCTCCCCTAGCAGCTCTAATCTCTGCCTGTCCACGCTTCAAACTCAACTGAGCTGCCATGATTGTTGCCATGAAGGACTGACTTGACCCCTACAAATATGAGCTGTCTAGACTTCAACTCAACTCCGGGGGACCTATGGACCCCAGCTGTGGAACGTGACTACACTACTATTCGTACTATCTAAATTAAACTTATATATCTTAAGATCTGTCCTCCTCAAAGATTTTAAGTGTCTAAAGGTAACCTGTAAGTTTCTTTCATGTTTCTACAGCACCTACAGACCTATAGGGACATCATAGGCAATAACAGAACCATGTATTGAGTATCCACTATATGCCAGGCACTACAAAAATTACTTCTCACCACAACATTTTTAGTATTGCTATTTCCCTTTCCTGTAGAATACCTTATATTTAAATTGTTTAACAAGCAAGTAAAAAATCTAATTCAACTTTAAAGCTCTTAAATTTAAATTTATGAGAGTTTTATTATAATTTTTGAAGTATACTTCATTTTTTATTATAAAATAGTAAATAGTTTTTAAAGAAATTTAGAAAATGTAAAAAAGTAAAATTGTTCTGAATCCCACCCCTGCAAATCAAACACTGTAAACATTTGGGTGTTGGAATTGTTTTTAGTTACTACTAATAACATTTCATCATTTAATTGGGTTTTTACCTATGGCTGATTCATGCTGGGTTTTTAATTATATATTAAAATCTTTATAATCAGTCTCTCTAATTATCCAATTTTTATTACTCTGTAGTAAAATCTACAATAAAGACCAAAGTGAACACCAAAAAATAAATAAAATAATTTGCTTAGCATTGAACAGCTCAGAAAGCTTCTCCAGTGGCTCAGCGGGTAAAGAATCTGCCTTCAGTGCAGGAGACACAGGAGCCATAAAATGTGGGTTCGATTCTTGGGTCAGAAAGATCCCCTGGAGGATGAAACGGCAACCTACTCCAGTATTCCTGCCTGAAAATCCCATGGAGAGAAGAGCCTGGTGAGCTGCAGTCCAAAGAGTTGCAGAGTCAGACATGACTGAGCATGGGAGCAAACAGCCCAAAAGTGTTGGGCCGAGATGAGAACCTAGGATCTTGCTGGTTCAGGGACTAGACTCTGCTTCATGGCAGTATCTTGCCAGGCTCCTTCCCTTGGCCAGAAGCTACCATTTACTGACTGTATATTATATTCTAAGAGCTTCTCCTACATTTTCCCTCAATTTTTGTGCAAAGTAGTTATTATTATTCTTGTCCTAAAGGAAATCAGTCCTGAATATTCTTTGGAAGGACTGATGCTGAAGCTGAAGCTCCAATACTTTGGCCACTTGAAGGGAAGAACTGACTCACTGGAAAAGACCCTGATGCTGGAAAAGATTGAGGGCAGGATAAGAAGGGGATGACAGAGGATGAGATGGTTGCATGGTATCACCAACTCAGTGGACATGAGTTTGAGCAAGCTCTGGGGGCTGGTGATGGACAGGGAAGCCTGGTGGGCTGCAGTCCATGGGACCACAAAGAGTTGGACATGACTGAGTGACTGAACTGAACTGATGTGCCCAGTCGCTTCAGTAGTGTCTGACTCTGTGCGACCCCATGGACGCAGCTCGCCAGGCTCCTCTGTCCATTGGACTCTCCAGGCAAGAATACTAGAGTGGGTTTGCCATGTGCTCTCTCAGGGGATCTTCCCAACCCAGGAATCGAACCTGTGTCTCCTGCATTACAGACAGATTCTTTACTGCTGAGTCACTAGGGAAGCCCATTATTCCTATATACATGAAAAAATCAAGGTTCAGAGATATTAAGCAATTTACCTGAGATCTGACAGTGAGTAAATTCCAGACACATCTTGTAAATCTGACCCCTGAACTCCTCCATATCCCCCAAAGCCTTGTCACATTCTAGGAGGGTCCTTTTAGAGAAATGTTACTGCCTTCACTGATTTCTAAAAATTCCTCACAGAGTCTCATTTAGGTTGTTCTATTTCATTTAGACACCCTTTTGACAGAAAGTATCACTATATACATTTATATTGAATAGAAAAAAGCTAATCCTTGCATTATACTTTATCAACTTTTATCTTTATATATCAACTATTAATCCTATTACAAATAACTTGGCAGAAAAATGCTTGTTCCCTAAAGAATTTGATAGAAATTTACATAAAAATGACCTTGATGTCAGAAAAAGTTATTGATATAAAATGATTTAGATACTTTTTGGACAGAAAGTATCACTATATACACTTATATTGATAGAATAGTAAGTAAATACTAGCTCAGGAATCTGCTGAGAGACTTACACTAGTGCTTGTCATCATTAATTTCACAAGGTCGTTATCTTGTGCTGTGTTTCTATTATATTCCAGTTATTTGGAAGGTCAAGATAAAATACTACAAGAGAAATATCAATAACCTCAGATATGCAGATGATACCACCCTTATGGCAGAAAGTGAAGACAAACTAAAAAGCCTCTTGAAAGTGAAAGAGGAGAGTGAAAAAGTTGGCTTAAAGCTCAACATTTAGAAAACGAAGATCATGGCATCTGGCCCCATCACTTCATGGGAAATAGATGGGGAAACAGTGGAAACAATGTCAGACTTTATTTTGGGGGGCTCAAAAATCACTGCAGATGGTGACTGCAGCCATGAAATTAAAAGACACTTAATCCTTGAAAGAAAAGTTATGACCAACCTAGATAGCATATTCAAAAGCAGAGACATTACTTTGCCAACAAAGGTCTGTCTAGTCAAGGCTATGGTTTTTCCAGTGGTCATGTATGGATGTGAGAGTTGGACTGTAAAGAAAGCTGAGTGCCGAAGAATTGATGCTTTTGAACTGTGGTGTTAGAGAAGACTCTTGAGAGTCCCTTGGACTGCAAGGAGATCCAATCAGTCCATTCTAAAGGAGATCAGCCCTGGGATTTCTTTGGAAGGAATGATGCTAATGCTGAAACTCCAGTACTTTGGCCACCTCATGCAAAGAGTTGACTCATTGGAAAAGACTCTGATGTTGGGAGGGATTGGAGGCAGGAGGAAAAGGGGATGACAGAGGATGAGATGGCTGGATGGTATCACTGACTTGATGGACATGAGTCTGAGTGAACTCTGGGAGATGGTGATGGACAGGGAGGCCTGGTGTGCTGCAATTCATGGGGTCGCAAAGAGTTGGACATGACTGAGCGACTGAACTGAACTAAAGGCAAGAGTACTGGAGTATGTTGCCATTTCCTTCTCCAGGGAATCTTCCCAACCCAGGGATCAAACCTAGGTCTCCCGCATTGTAGATAGACGCTTTAGCATCTGAGCCACCAGGGAGGTCCAGACAATAGGCACTGACATGAATACCAAAATAGATCTTGAACTAAATGTCAAGCACAGAGAGAAGAAGGGGGAAAGGAAAGATGCAGGATCAGAGTCAACCACTAGATTTAGTTAAGAGTTTCTAAGAATATAATGTTGAAAAGGAAAAACTTTGGGGGGGGTTGATTTTACTAGAAATTAGTCTGACTTATTTATGGGAAAGCAATAATACCAAGTTAATATGCAGCAACTTCCAAGTTAATTAAAAGGTACTTAGAAGATCGTACTTAGAGTTACATGACTTGAATATCATTACTCCCTTTTGTCAGTGCTCACTATTTGATTGGAAATATCCTACTGGTTTGGGCGGGGGAAACAACAGGCAAGTGAAAGTAGAAGAAAATTAATAGAACCAAGATCTTCCCAAGCAAAGAATAACTCCAAAAGAGTGGAATTATAGTAATCTTCATTATAAAAGCAACAGTTTCCAGAGCTTCTAGAGGATTCTGAGGACAACTGGACATATTTGCCATGCATTATGAATATATAATTACCATTTAAATGGGGAGAGAAAGCTGGTGAGTGAAATGAGAAAAAGGCATTTTCTTACAGCCAACAAGAAGTTTGCATTTCGGGCAATAATCATCTCATCTACAGAGTCAGGTTAACAAAGCTATTGTTGTCTGCCACTCGCTCTCTGCTCTCTTCTACCAGGAGAAACAGAAAGTGAAATCTACCTCCATGATTTTCAGTCACAAATTTGCTCATGAGGCTATGGCATACTCGACAGGTAATTCAACAGCATATGTTTACCAAAAAAAAAAAAAAACAACCAGAAGTGACATAAAGACATCTCTTTTTATTCTCTCTTTTTATTATTTGAGGACCCAATTTATAAGAATAAGCGAAAGTTTGGAGTAAATTCCTATTGGTTGTACAATCGCGATGATTAGGGTCATCTCATCTCACCTACAATCCAACGAAGACTTTCTTTAGTAACATTCCTGTTTGTGGATTTGGCCAGGCAGCAACTTGAATGTGGAAAATACTGCCTTATTCCAAAAAGGCATTGAACATCCTTTTCAAAGGAGTTTAAAATTTGTCATGTAGATTTCAAAACTCTGGAAAAGTATCAAAGGTGTTTTATTGGACAGTTGAATAATAAAGTACAGAAGGTAAAAGATTTGTCAAGAATCACACAAATTAAGTGGAAATACACCTATCATATGTATATTTCAGATGTCTAATCTATTACTTTTGGATTACTGCTACATTTCTTATGAGATTAGCTACTTTTTAAGATGTCTTTGCCAAAATCTGTCTGAATTTATCAGAGTGGCATATATTGACTGGATTAACTTTTGCTTCCATCTCAGAAAACTCAGTATTTGGAAGTAAGAATATAAAAATGGAAGATGAAAAATTAATAAGTCATGAAATGAAAGCCTGTGTATACAATATTAACCACGTAACAAAATTATGGGATTATTAGTTACATAATGGCTACCCTATTTGGGCTTTCCTTTTGTGTCTTCTTTCGTCAATTTTATTTGGAATCTTTGAAAATATTTGTTACAAGTCAATGTAATGAGATAGGCAATGGTCTTTTTCGTCACCTAAACCAGAAATCCATGAACTGTGGCTGGCAAACCAAACCTGGCCCTCCTGTGTTCTTGCAAATAAAATGTTATTGGAACACAGGTACATACATTCAATTATACATTGTCTATGGCTGATTCAGCAGAATGATAGCGAAGTTGAGGAGACCAGAAAATGCTAAAAGCCTAAAGCACTGGCTATCTGGCCCTTTATGGAAAAAGTTTGTTAATTCCTAAATTGTCCCATCTCTTAGTGTTCTAGAAGACATTTTAATCCCTGGTGACAAACCTACAACTCTACTCTCTGTCCCATTAGATCTGCTTTTATTTTTACTTCTTCAAGACAAGCATTTTTCAATTGCCTTCTTTTCCTAGTAAATCTACCATCTCTGCTTACATATCTTTCCCTTCTCGGTATCACAATTAATTCTATTCCAAAATTTATTTCAATATAGTCACACGTGGCCCAATCTCTGCATAAGGGCAATCAAAATAATAATAATGGAAAGATATAATTGAAAGAAATTTTAGTATTCCTTTGGGTTGTAAAGAAAATGTAAAAGTTGAAACGGAGGAGTGTGCTTTGAAAGAGTAATAGAACTCTTGAGAGTCCCAGGGACAGCAAGGAAGTCAAACCAGTCCATCCTAAAGGAAATCAACCCTGAATCTTTCATTGGAAGGACCGATGCTGAAGCTCCAATACTTTGGCCACCTCATGTGAAAAGCTGACTCACTGAAAAAGATGCTGATACTGGGAAAGGGTGAAGGCAAAAGGGGGGGCCCACAGAGGATGAGATGGTTAGGGAGTATCACTGGACATGAATTTGAGCAACCTCCAGAAGATAGTGGAGGACAGAGGAGCCTGGCATGCTGTAGTCCATGGGGTTGCAAAGAGTTGGACATGACTTAGTGACTGAACAACAAGAACATTTCAAATCTTATCTTCCTAGCACTGCTAATCTCAATATCCCCCCAAATCAATGACAGCTGCGGTGGTAGATGCCTGGACCTCCCTTTCCAGAACAGGGTACTCATTCCTTCAGCAGCCAGCCTGTCTTTGGTAATTGCCCTCAGTCAAAGGGAGCTGCCCCACTCGAAGTTAAGTTTCCTTTCGAAGAGCATTCCACATTTAATGACAGTTGATACAGAGGTTTGGGCCCCTTTGTCTCAATTAGAGAGCCTACCAGGTCCCAGAACTCTCCATAAAATTGCCTGAGGTCTCTATTGTGACTCTGTGACTCTTTTCCCCCTTCGCGAGTTTCCTTCTCCCTCTCCTGCACGTGAGTCATTCCTAAGAGCATTCTCCAATAAATTCTTACAGGAAAAACTCTGCCTTGGAGCCTATAGCCCAGTGTAAGATAGCTCCCTCTTCTCTTTCTCTCATTCCATTCTCACCACTCAAAGGCTTCCTTGAATCTCAGTCTTTCTAGTTCTTTATTCCTCTCTGCTCAAAAGTCCTGTTTGCTCATAATCCTGGGTCAATTCTTTTCCTCTCAATAGAATTCATTACCTTTTCTTCAAATTTACTGGTTAGACATGAACACAAACTGAAAAGTAGTCTATAATTTGTGCTAGTATAGTTTTATGTCTTATTTTAAGATTTCAAAATATTGCCTTACAGAAGACACTTTGAGGCTGGAATATCATGCCTATTTTTTAAATGTTTCAACTTTTATTTTTAACAAAATATCTAATGAAAAGCATTAAAATTGTAAGTTTTACATTATGCATTTGAAAGTCTTTCTATGATGATTATATGGTCAAATGCATAGTAAAAGCTCTTCTGAAACAACATTTTCCCTCTGCAATAGCATTTTATTCAAAACAAACTGCTCTGCTACAAAAGCTGGACAGCAAGGCAGCCTAAGAAGACCAAAATTTAAAAGATATACTAATATCATCAAATTTTTCTTTGGTAAGTCTGCTCTGAAAAGAAGAAATGAAGGTTGGAGGGAAAAGAAAAGAGAGCAAGAAGAAAAAGAAAGAAGAGGAAAAAAGGAAGAGGAAGAAAGACAGGACAGGAGAGGACAACCAAGTTGAAACAAATCAAGAGGAAATTACTGTAAAATCATGAGTTACTTTATATGCAGAACCTCTGACGTTCGAGAAAGATTATCTTTCCCAGATACCAAATGTTTAACTTTTTGAAATTTCCAGTGCTAGTTAGAATAAACAACTCATCTTTATTACACTTGAACTTAAAATTAAGAAAAAAATGGAAACAAAAGGAGTTATGTGAGGTGGGAAGAAGTTTAATACCATCTCCAGATATTAAAATAATTTACATATCCTCCATAATTAATTAAGGTGTTAGGGAATGAATAGCCAGACAAACCAATGGCAGTAAATAGATATACAAAAGTATACTCAAATATGTATGGAAATTTAATGTATGAAAAAAGTTCCATCTCATCACTGATGTAAAGATGGTCTTTTAAAATAAATTGTGTTGGATAGCCATTTGGAAAAAGAGAAACCTGGAACTGGATCTCACATTATATATTACACCTAATTCCAAATGGATCATAGAGCTAAATGTTAAAAAATTAAGATATTTCTGATTATTTTCACAGGATACATTCCCAAAAGTGACATTATTGGGATTTAAAGAATAAAAAGGATTAAGGTTCTTGATTCATATTCGCAAACTGATTTTTAGAACTCGTCTACTAATTTATATCCCCAGATGTAGTATATGTCAGTTCCGTTCTTATTTAAGCCTGGACAAGAACTGTGTCCTAGTTTTTAAAACATTTAATAAAATATGTGTGTGGTAGATTGTAAGCTTTAGGAGCCCTCAGTTGCCCTAGGCCTTTCATGACCCTGGGAATATGTAATACCAGAGTCAAACATTTTTGTAAAATTAAGAAAAGATTGATATAAAAATAATTTTTAGGAAGGTCTCCAAACTCCATAAGTTTCAGACCCCACAACACCAAGATCAACTCCTAATCATTTTATTAAATTATATGCAATTGCTCCTTCAATATGTCACAAATGGACAAATCTAGAAATTTCAAATGATTTAATTAATACATATAATTTTGGTGATTCATAAGGGGAAAAATCTCCATTAACTAATAACAATCACCAAGTCAAAGAGTAACTCAAAAAAGGTTTCGACAGATATTGTCAGATTTCCTGTTTTAAAGTTTGTAAAGATACCCAGCCCCTCCAACAGCAAACAGACATAAACACGTGTCCCTCACAACGGTGGGTATCAACCAGCATGGCTGCACATTCTCACTTGTCCACGAGACTCCTGGTTTATACCTGTTCTCCCAGCATACTTGTTAACACTACCACTTTTACTTTCAAAATGGCTTGGATGACAGATGGTCATCCAGATGTCATCGGTCTTTTAAACTCTAATTTTTCTCCTGGAGACCATTCTGGCTTCTAGGGGGCCTACAGGCTTCTGGGAGTTACCTGCATTCTCTTTTCCCTCCTTCCTTATTCACCTGCACTGACAACTGCAGAGTCATTGAGTTACGGAGCAGCATGTCTCTAGGTAGGGACTCCCTTTCTCTGTACACGGAGGCTGGATGTAGGAGGTAGCAATAAAAGTATGCCTTGTGTTTATCCTGTTGGAAGTCAAGTACCTGTGTGTGCACACAACGTATATGCACACACACCACACAAAGCCAAATTACTAATCGTTTAAATCCAGCTGTTCACCATCCAACATGCCAGAGATATTGGCAAGAGGGTCCTAGCACTGGAGCAGGAGCTGAGCAAGGTGACTTTTATTTGCCTCTAAGGGCTGAGATTCTGTGACTCCCCTAGAAACAATGAACATTTATTAAGGGCTTACTGAGCAAGAAGGAAATTCTAAGAATTTTGCCCATAAAAAGCTCATTTTGTCTGAAGACAAAATGACTAATTTAGTCACTATTACTAGAGAGTATTAATGAATAAGTAAACTAAGATACAGACAGGTCAAGTTAGTGGTCTAGTATGACATACTTAGTAAATGAAGCCCAGATTTCAACTCAGGCAGCCTGACATAGGAGCTGTTATAGCTCCATTTTCTGGTTCATGTTTCAGGCACTGAAAATCACTTTACATTTCACAGATTTTATTTCCATTTACTTTCTGAACCACTCTGATTACATTTCTGAAAAGCTTCATTATAGAAGGGAGGGAAGTCATGCAGAAAATTCGTGCAATATAATTTGAAAGCTTACCATTGAAGAAACTTCCTTGTCTCTCTGGGCAATCCAGCTTTTCAGTTATCTATTCATTATATACTGTGAGAAAAGACAATCAATTTACCTTTTCAAAGTCTTCCTAAGCAAAGTCAATGATGACTTACCTAATTTTCAAAAAAATGCTAAACATAAAATATGAATATCATATGATTTCTATTCTGAGATTTTTATATTGTTTAGTCACAACGCTGTATCCAACTCTTTGTGACCCCACAGACTATAGCCCACCAGGCTCCTCTGTCCATGGAACTCTCCAGGCAAGATTATTGGAGTGGGTTGGCATTTCCTCCTCCAGAGGATCTTCCCAACCCAGGGATCAAACCCATATCTCCTGCAATGCAGGCGGATTATTTACTGCTGAGCCACTCCACTGCTATTTTAATATTTAAGGCTGAAATGACATAAGGTATTATCAAATTGGGTTTGAGTCAAACAAAGAGAAAAAGGCCAAATATTTGGTGGTGACCACAAGACAACTTGTCTCTGATGACAGAAAGCCTGTGGATGCTCCATGAATTCCTTTTGAAGAGTCCCGTTTCCTTTACTCACCCTTTTATTTATTTATTTCTTTGTTTGTATTGTTTTTATTTTAATTTTTTCTTCTTTTTTTCTTTTACTTTATTTTACTTTACTGTATGGCAAAACCAATACTCACCCTTTTAATATAGGCAGTCCCTTAAGCCTGAGAAGTTTCTTCTGGGTAAAAGTAAAGCTGCTTTGTGAATTTGATTACATTATATTCCTACAATGAACCTCCTTTACCTAACTGTTCTCAAAATGTGAATACATGACTGCTTCTACCTAAAATGAATAAATATCCAACCTTGTGCTCTTTTGTAAAAAAAAATACCAACCTTTAATTTTGTATTGGAGTATTGCCAATTAACAATATGATAGTTTTAGGTGCACAGCAAAGCAACTCAGCCACATACATACAACCCTGTGCTCTTTTCAAAGCATTTCTCCTGGCCCAGTTTGCTATGGAATTGAACCTGGACGGACACAAGTTGAAATGCCACATCCTTCTCTGCAGTCTCTGGTTTGATTTCAATCCTAGGAAGCAGCAGTAACGCCGCACTTCAGCTCCTCTCCTTAAACAGCTTTTTTAAATTTATTTTTAACTGGAGGATAATTGCTTTACAATATTGTGTTGGTTTTTGCCCTATATCAAGATGAATCAGCCATAGGCATACATATATCCCCTCCTTCTTAAACCTCCCACCCCCCCACCCCACCCCTCTACGCTGTCACAGAGCACCGGCTTTGAGCTCCCTGCATCATACAGTACATTTCCACTGGCCATCTGTTTTACATATGGGAATGTATATGTTTTAATGCTACGCTCTTAAATAGCTTTTCCAAATAGTTCATGATCCTGTTACCATCCAAACAATTTCTATGTAACAAGAGCTAGGGGTTAGCAATGGAGTCAATACACGGTTGACAGTTGATCCTTATACCCTACAAATTTTACCCTGCTTCTCATTCAGCTATAGTATCATGTCCCAGAGGCCCAAAACAGTACAATAGCCTGGATATCCCCTGACATTATTTCTAATGGAAATTATGAAGGACCGTGCAGTACCCTTTCCTCAGTCAATATTGTATGGTTCAGGCACCCAGATGAACAAGGCTATTATAGTTCTGACTTTAGCTGGGCTTCCAGGATCTAGGGGCTTCCCTGACACTCAGTTGGTAAAGAGTCCGCCCTGCAATGCAGGAGACCCTGGTTTGATTCCTGGGTTGTGAACATCCTCTGGAGAAAGGATAGGCTACCCACTCCAGTATTCTTGGGCTTCCCTAGTGGCTCAGCTGGTAAAGAATCTGCCTGCAATGCAGGAGACTTGGGTTTGATTCTTGGGTTGGGAAGATCCCCTGGAGAAGGGAAAGGCTACCCACAGTATTCTGGCCTGGAGAATTACATGGACAGTTGACGGGGTTGCAAAGACTCGGACATGACTGAGCGACTTTCACTTTCACTTTCCAGGGTCCAAGCATGGGTGCAAGCATGTGAGAACCTACCCAGAGCTGTCCGTGTTTAGTTGGAAGAAGCTAAGATTTGAGTTCTGGGTAGGAAGAATCTTGTAAGTAAGGGAAGTTTTAAAGAATCAAGCTGAAAAAAAGTAGAGAGAGGGTCAGTCGACTAAGTAAGGCAAATTGTTTTGGGAAAAGTCTTCAAGGATTTCTTAAAGCAAAGTTAATTTTTTGTTGAGTTCTTTTTGTGGAGTGGGAGTAGGGGGAACTGGGAAAGCTATTAATAGCCAACCCTGACTGGAAATTTTAGTCTTCTCTATCAATATGATGGTTTTTACTCATCTTAGATTAGTTATTGAGGTTACAAGAATATGTTTTAGAAATGAGAACAGTATTTAGTACTCATACTTTAATTTTGATGCCTGGAATAAGTAAGGGGAAGAATTCTAATTGTGAGTTACTGAAAGAATATGGGGCATCTCATCAAATAAATTAAAATACTTGCCGGGATCACCCCCACGAGGAATGTAAACTGTGTGTGGTCTTCCACCAATATAGACTTGAGTTCTGTTCAAAGAATGGTAAATTTAGAATTAGTAAGGCTTATTTTGAAAATAAATTTATCATTGGAGTTATTTTATTTCATTTGATTACCATTGCTTTATCACATATTAAATTCTCCTTATATTTATCCATCAGGAGACTTAAAGTGTTTGATTAAGGATATGGTAATAAAATTAAAACAAATGAAATGTCATTTAAAATTTCAGTAAGTTAGCAATAGAATTAACAGCTGCTAATTTACTTCTCCACATCTTCTCTCAGTAGGATGTAAACTATGTGAAGGCAAGGATTTATCTTTTCTTGCTATAATTATGTCCCTAGTGACAACCACATTACATAAGGCATACTAAATACTCAGTAAATATTTACTGAAATAAATGAGAGTCAAGGAGGCTTTGAGTACATGAACAGTTAAATATTTATGTTACCTGACATTTGGAACTTTTAAATGTGCTTTAACTTAGAAGCATATCTGCTAGATAATAAGACCATTAGATCAGATGTAATAATCAATATTTTAATGCCCCATTACTCATTCATTTTTTAATTGATATATGGATGTTTCTGGAATCCAAGAAGAATCTTTGTATTACAAAGCACAATAAGTCCTTAACACAAATTTCCCTAACAGGATGCAATTCTCATGGAATTAATAAGATTTCCAAAATTAAAAGATGCTTGGAAAAAAAGCTATGACAAATCTAGACAGTGTGTTAAAAAGCAGAGATATCACTTTGCTGACAAAGGTCTGTGTAGTTAAAGCTGTTGTTTTTCCAGCAGTCATGTATGGATGTGAAAGTTAGACCATAAGGAAGACTGAGCACCAAAGAAAGAATGATGCTTTTGAAGTGTAGTGCTGGAGAAGACTCTTGAGAGTCCCTTGGTCAGAAAGGAAATCAAACCAGTCAGTTCTAAAGGAAAACAACCCTGAATATGCACTGGAAGGATTGATGCTAAAATAGAAACTCCAATACTTTGGCCACCTGCTGCAAAGAGCTATCTCACTGGTAAAGACCCTAAAGCTGGGAAAGATTGGGGACAAGAGGAGAAGGGGATGACAGAGGATGAGATGGGTGGATGGCATCACCGACTCAATGGACCTGAGTTTGAGCAAGCTCCAGGAGATGGTGAACCACAGGAAAGCTGGTGTGCTGCAGTCCATGGGGTCACAAAGAGTCAGACACGACTTAGTGACTGTACAACAACAGATCTCTAAATGAAAACACGAAAAGAAGAGACAGATAGCAGGTGAATAGCAGAGCAAAACCAGAATGAGGGCAGTTGTTGGCCCATATTTGCAGAGGTTTCAGAGCTTTCCATTCAAACTGCAGAAGCTTCAGTGATGGATATTTGCTCGGGCCCCTATTCTCTTGTGGGAATAATTAGCCACTTTACTGACAAGCAACTATGCAAAAAAGTGATGACAGTTATAAAAGACCAGGGCCCTAGGGGAAAATATAGGCATTTTTTTAAAGAGGAGAAGGGGATGACAGAGGATGAGATGGGTGGATGGCATCACCGACTCAATGGACCTGAGTTTGAGCAAGCTCCAGGAGATGGTGAACCACAGGAAAGCTGGTGTGCTGCAGTCCATGAGGTCACAAAGAGTCAGACACGACTTCGTGACTGTACAACAACAGATCTCTAAATGAAAACACAAAAAGAAGAGACAGATAGCAGGTGAATAGCAGAGCAAAACCAGAATGAGGGCAGTTGTTGGCCCATATTTGCAGAGGTTTCAGAGCTTTCCATTCAAACTGCAGAAGCTTCAGTGATGGATATTTGCTCGGGCCCCTATTCTCTTGTGGGAATAATTAGCCACTTTACTGACAAGCAACTATGCAAAAAAGTGATGACACTTATAAAAGACCAGGGCCCTAGGGGAAAATATAGGCATTTTTTTAAAGAGCAGCATGCTTGTTATAGCCTCTTGTCACACATGTAATGTACACTTTTTGCTTCTTCCTTCTGGGTATACTTTTATAATGAGATGTAAAGAATAAGGAATTATCTTCTATCTTACTGTTTCTTTTATCCTTACACATTAATAAGAAGAGGATAAAGAGTCTCATAGCCAGAAAAATACAAAGTCCTAGAAAAATTAATGGTTTTAAGTAAGTGAACAGACGTTTGGCTAACACTTATTTTTTCATACAGGTACATTTTACATACAGATGGGCCTATTAATGTGCCTTTGCCTTATCAATGGATCTTTCTATCTTGTCTATGGGTTCTTCTTGAAAAAGGCACACAAACTGAAGGAATAAAATAATATTGTGTTGGCTTGAAGGAGAACAGAGAAAAGCTTTTCAAAGTATATGGACTATGAAAATATTTTCCATACCTTTTGTGAACTGCTTTTGAAAAAGTTACTTGAAAATACACTCCAGCAAAAGACAAAAAGAATGAATTCTAAAAAAAGGAAGATATGGGATCCAAAAAGTTCTTGTAACTCAGTAGAGCAATGAAAAGAAACTAATTTTTGTAAATTATAACAGGAAGTAAGAGGACTTTTAAAAGAATATTTATAAGAAGAAAATGAATATATTTTACCGAATACTAAATAAGTAATCACAGTGTTAGGAATAAAGATCCATGGGTCCTGTGTCCTTTTTGTCAAGAAATAATGAAGGTAGCTAAAATTCCAGGAAATCCAAAAGCTATATAAGAAAGTTACAATGTAAACATGAAACAAGCTGAAATGTATCATGATTTTGAGAAATGGAGAGAAAAGAAAGAGACTATTTGGTTGGAACACTAGGTAATTCTTTGTTAAGCAATACAGGTTTGTGACATAGAATTACCTTTCCTATTTCCACTTCAGTTCTTTCCTAAACATTTACACAATCATAATATGTTTTATTCTTTTCAATAGTTAAAAAAATTTAGATTCAAATTATAGAGTAAGTATTTCAAGATATAAATAAAGTTACAGAACAGAATGTAAACATTATATACTGAAAAAAGTCAAATGAGTGAGAAAGCTTACTGAATTTAGGAGCTAGAGAGAGAAGAAGACAAATAGGAGGAAACAGGTTTCCAGATTTTCTGATCTTAATTAATAGGAAAAGTATTGATAGGTAGAGAAATAGAGGGCTAAATAAATTACTCAAAGTAAAAAAGATAGCCAACAGAAGAAATATTAGGCATCTTAACAGCTAGTAGTGAACAAGGATAGTTACGATTCTAAAATAGCAAAATAATAATATGTAACAGTGAGAAACAAAAAGAAATACGGATTGTGCAAGATACATTTTTGTTTTCATGATGGGGAGCAGATAGATAATACCTAAAGTCAACACATCATAAAAAAGAGGAAAGGCCATATTGTTCAAAGACTTGTAGGTAACCAAAAGAAGAATTGCAAATAGAATCATACTGAAAGGATCACTTTTGGAGAGGAGGTGTCAGAGGTGGAGTGGGGAGTAGAAAAATTAAACTTTTTACTTAACAATTGTCTGTACTTTTCAAAAAAGTAATGTGTCCTTATCATCAATACATGGATACATATATTATTTTTATTACATAAAAAGGTGAACCATTTCTTGATTACTAGCTCATTCTCTTCACTGATATCATCCCAAAGTGCATTCTTACTAAGGATAAAATGAACATACCTCTGTAGGTAATATTGATAAACGCAGAATTGACAAATGAATGCTATAACCATGATGGCAAGGAGCAGAAGCATCAGGAATCCAAACATGTCAACTGAAATGAATGAAAAGAACTATATTTTAAGCCAGCAGAAGGTTAATTTCTCATGGTTTCATCATTTCTACTACTGTGCAGTCTGATTCTTAAATACAAATTCACAGGTCATTATTAAAAATTATACAGTAAAATACATTATACACTCCCATAAAACCATCTTTAAAGCAATAGTCACTAACATATGAAAGTAATCTGGGTTGCTAAAAAATGTTCTTTATCTTTCTGGTGGCTCAGACAGTAAAGAATCTGCCTGCAATGCAGGAGACCTGGTTTGATCCCGGGATTGGGAAGATTCCCTGGAGAAGAGAATAGCAACCCATTCCAGTATTCTTCCCTGGAGAATTCCATGGACAGAGGAGGCTGGAAGGCTACAGTCCATCATGTCAGGAAGAGTCAAACATGACTGAATGACTAACACTACTTTCATCTCTAAATTGGTGAACTATTAGGCCACGAGCTTATTTTTTTTCCTTTATTTTATCTCTAAAGTCATTCCCAGGCAATATCTCAACAGAAAAAAAAAAGGTCCTTCAGGCTACTGTTTCTGTACAAATACAAATAGTAGGTAGTGGGAGGTGGTTTATTGTTTGAGTTTCAAGAGTTCCTTATCAAAAAGACAGCTAACATTTGTGGGAAATCAGATCTCCAGCACTTGGAAACTTTATCTCCTCTCAACACTGTTTAACTTATCAGCCTGGTGTACCTGTATAATGAAACCAGAGGGCAGAAGATGAAGTAGGAGCCTAGGGGTTCCCCTTTCATACTAAATACACAAAGTGTCACTCACTCATATCAGCTCTTTGCAACAAACAATTATGAATTCAATTTACCTGATGGTATCTGAAGAAAACATGGGTTTGTGAAAAAAATTTGTAATCTTTCACTTTAATTAAAAAAAATACAATATTACAGATATAATTTAAAGATTCTTTGATGATTAAGATGAGTGTAGTTCTAGGGAATCATTCTTTTTGGTTGGCAGTTCTCAGTATTGAACACATTAGGTGAGAAAATATAAATTATAATAACACCACTGGGCTCAGTATGTCTTCATCCCCAGGATTAGCTTATAAGAAACTTCTGGAGTTCCTAAAGCAACTTAAGAACACAACCGTCTTTTCACTGGGTTATAGTCATTGTATATAGGAGTATTTTAGAGATGAAATTTGAAGTATTTAACAATCGGTAACGTAAGGCACCCACCAATCAGAATGAAGACTGACCTAGTTTGGAAGCTGTTTGGAAGCAATCAGGGGAAACAGAAATGAACAGATATGCTGTATTTTAATAAAGAACATATAATAATTTTTCAACTGTAGCAAATCACTAGTGTTTGCAAGTCTGTTATTAAAAAGTACATAAAAATTCAAATAAGGACGACTCACCTTGACAGTTTAACCAAAATGAACAACTGACAGGACACTCAGAATTTGGAAAACAAATTTTTTTGCAAGCCTTTTCTTCACTGCACCAAAAACACTGTGTTTGGAAGGAAAAAAAAAAGTATAATAATTGCAATCTCAGTAAGTTTCTGGTACTAGTTTGATAAGTATTCAATTTATAACAGCCACCATCATCATCATCATATTATTATTATTTGCAGTAGGTGCTGCTGGTGGTCTGCTCAGATCTGCTTTACCAGGCCCGTGCACCAAACCCAGCTAGTGTGTGGTGGCAGACAGTGGCTCAAGCTGCCCTTTTTCTTGCCTTGTCCTCATGGATGGGTACCAGCTGGCCTATGAGGTTACTTCATCATATTATTATTATTTGCAGTAGGTGCTGCTGGTGGTCTGCTCAGATCTGCTTTACCAGGCCCGTGCACACAAACCCAGCTAGTGTGTGGTGGCAGACAGTGGCTCAAGCTGCCCTTTTTCTTGCCTTGTCCTCATGGATGGGTACCAGCTGGCCTATGAGGTTACTTCCACCTCCATCAGTGACTGACAGGTATGTTGTGTTGTTGCATGTGTGTGCTCAGTCATGTCTGACTCTTTGTGACCCTGTGGACTGTAGCCCGCCAGGCTCTTCTGTCCATGGGATTCTCCAGGCAAGAATACTGGAGTGGGTCGCCATGCTCTCCTCCAGGGAATCTTCCTGACCCAGGGATCAAAGCCACGTCTTCTGCATCTCCTGCATTGGCAGGTGGATTCTTCATCACTCGAGCCACTGTGCATTGCCAACTGACAGGTATATGGGGTTCTGAACGATGGGTTTGCTTGCCTCAAGGCAGGCACCAATCCACTATGTAACCTTTTGCCCCAGGGCTTCCCAGGGTTCAGGCCAAGCGTAGGCTTTGGTAGAGATCACGTCTTTGCTTGGCTCTTGTCCCTTAGTTTCTCTGAGTCCCTTACTCCTTCATATTAATAATTTTGCTGAACAGCAGTCACTCAAGGAAATCACATGTTCCTGAATTCTCTCTCAGGCTCTGTGAAAGAATTGTGTGAGTGTGCTTAGTCATGTCTGAGTCCTTTCAACCCCATGAACTGTAGCCCACCAGGCTCCTCTGTCCATGGGATTCTCCAGGCAAGAATACAGGAATGCCATTTCCTCCTCCAGGGCATCTTCCCAACCCACAGATCGAACCTGAGTTCTTGTGTCTCTTGTGTTGGCACATGGATTCTTTACCACTGAGCCCGGGGAAGCCCTAGTAAGCTAACACTGAGACCTTACTTGACAGAGCATTAAAAAGAATTTCAGCAGACAGGTTGCTTTTTTGCCCCCTCTCTAACACTCTTTCCTATTCCCCTCGTCTGCAGCACTCCCACTTTCCTCTGGGGATTCCTCTTCTATTATACATGGGCCTAGAGGTGTTTATACCAGCCTTGCCTTGCCCCCTTCCCTCTTTTGTTCACTGGTGGTTGATGATCATTCATAAACAGGAAAGCTGAATTCTAAGTGTTGATATTTCAGCAGACAGGTTGCTTTTTTGCCCCCTCTCTAACACTCTTTCCTATTCCCCTCGTCTGCAGCACTCCCACTTTCCTCTGGGGATTCCTCTTCTATTATACATGGGCCTAGAGGTGTTTATACTAGCCTTGCCTTGCCCCCTTCCCTCTTTTGTTCACTGGTGGTTGATGATCATTCATAAACAGGAAAGCTGAATTCTAAGTGTTGAGACCTGACAGAAGCCATGACAAGCTTCAAGGACTAAAGCAGCCAGAGCTACAATCACAGAAAAAGCTGGGTCACTGCCCAGAAGGAGCTGAGATCATCATCCCCCGACCTTGAGACTCAGTCAGTCAGCATGCTCCCCAGAGCCTGGTTAGAGCTAGCCCAGATAACACGAAAAGCCCCTTAAGCAAGCCCACATGCACAAAATTTAGCCAATTAATAGATGCCAGAACCCCTTGCAACCAATCCGCCCTTGCCAACTCCCTCTTTGTTCTAAGTCTATAGATACTCCTGTAATTCTGGGCTCGGGGCTCTCTGCCTCACTCCACTGTGTTGGATGTGGCAGAGTGCCCTAACTCGAGTTAGCAATAAACTCCCTTCTTGCTTTTGCATTGCTGTGGTGGACTTGTTCTCTCAGCCTATTCGGAGACTTGGACTCGGAGCGTAACACTAAGTCCCTTGTTGAAGTAAGTAACAGCAAAGTATAAAGGTGGCAACCACTGGTGGGAGATAAGACTAGAATCTAGAAGAGCTAAAAAAAAAAGGACAGCAGAGTGGTAAAAGTGGCTGTCACTAACCTAAGGCTTACCACGCAACAGGCACTATCTGAGCCCTGTATATGTATTAACTCACTTCATACTCATGACATCCCTGTAAGCTATGGACTGTTACGTCCACTTTACAGAGGAGCAGAAGAAGGCGCAGAGCAGTCCGGCAACGCACATAAAGTCACACACCTAGTAAATAGGGAAGCTTGGGTTCTAATGTAACCAATTCAGTGCCATGCTGGTAGCCAGTCCTATGAGACTGCTCCCAGACCCCTCCCAGTCTCCTCCTGCTGGATATCCTGAGACCAGCACGATACATCAGTACATTCCAATGTAAAGAGTCACTCTTTAGATGGCAACCCACTCCAATATTCTTCCCTGGGAAATCCCATGGACAGAGGAGCCTGGAGAGCTACACTCTATGGACTTGCAAAGAGTAGGACACAACTGAACTGCTAACTCTTTTCAGACACTTCCTAAGAACAAGCGATACATCACAGGTCAGCTTTCGTTTGGTGTTAACCAAGATCAAAGATCAAGTGAAGGTAAGTTTCAGATTGAAATCATTTAGGCTAAATGGGTCCTGTCCTCTTGGACTTTTGCTTAAAGACTGGAACTTCAAAATCAAGGGCTAGAGTCAAAGAGCACACCCTAAAGACTTCAGGCCTTGGCTATTCGATCTTGAAGTTTCTAAGAATCACGTTCCTGCCATCTGGCAGGGTTTTCTGTCTTGTTTTTGGCTGTGCTGGGTCCTCATTGCGGTGCACAGATTTCTCATTGCGGTGGCTTCTCTTGTTGTGGTGCATGGGTGCCAGGGCAACTTAGCAGCTATAGCACAGGGGCTTATTTCCTCTGAGGCACGCAGGATCTTCCTGGACCAGGGATCGAACCCACGTCTCCTGCATTGTCAGGCAGATTCTTAAACACTGGACCACCAGGGAAGCTCTCCCAGGGTTTTCAGTTCAGTTCAGTAGCTCAGTCATGTCCGACTCTTTGCAACCCCATGAATCGCAGCACAGAGGTGAATTGCCAGGAAAAACCTGAACCTATCAGAGAGGGGCTTGTGGTCACTCAGCACCAGGCTGGTGCCCTGGCCCCGGACACCAGGTTCACAGCATGCGAGCTTGTAAGGCAGTGCATCCCCCAGAAGAGACTTTCTCCCCTGCGCCTCTCTTTGATAGGAGCTTAGAGAACAGTGGAAGAGGGAGCTGCTTTGC
>SJYC01072265.1:0-16525 GCA_006408675.1 Madoqua kirkii
TGGGGTTGGGGCGGGGGGGGCAGGCAGCAGCCAGACTGGGTGATCAATAACTTACTGCCTGGTCAGGGAAATTCCACAGAATATCTGGACATTTCCCTGAGATTCCAAAGTTATAGCTGGTGGGGGGGCAATAACTGATAATGATTCTGGATAAATCCAATTTTACTTGAGGGCTAGATGCATTATTTTGCCAGGAGCATTTTTTTAAATGTAGGGATGAGGAAGGCAGAATATGTGCCTCCTAAAGGTCAAAGGATGAAACAGGCGCCTAAGGTAGTTTCTTTGTTTCCTCTCTATCTGCCTAGACTTCTTCACTACCCTTCTTCCTCCGGTAACCACGCCCTCTTTTCTTTGTGGACCTCTTCCCCAACTTTCTGGGTGCTACAGCAGTCAGTCAGCTACACTCCACCACTTTCTTCCTGTTGGAATCACTGGATGCAGGTGATGTCACCCAGAGCAGCCCATTCCTCTGGCCCAGTAACTAGTGCTAAAACGGACAGGAGAGACAAGTAGGGACAATCAGAATCTTCTGGGGATTGTATAGACAGTGGGAGAGATCTCCTAAGAGCCTGCCTCTTCCCCAGCTCTATGGGATGTTCATTTACCATAGAACACAGTGAGGTCAGTGGCTCAGTGGTAAAGAATCTGCCTGCAATGCAGGAGACACACGAGACTTGGGTTTGATTCCTGGGTTGGGAAGATATCCTGGAGGAGGGCACGGCAACCCAAACCAGTATTCTTGCCTGGAGAATCCCATGGACAGAGGAGCCTGGCGGGCTACAGTCCATAGCATGGCAGAGTCAGACATGATTGAAGCGACTGAGCATATCCAGAGGGAGGCAGAGCTGGGAGATGAAAAGAAAGAGAGGAAATGTGAATAACAGCCGTTTAGACTCAGCTCTGCATGAAGTCAAGGCCACCCTGGACTTACCGGTTTTGTGAGTCTATATATTACCTTTTGATTAAATTAGTTTGAGCCGGGTGTCTGTCACTTACCACAAAGAGATCTAATTCCTTAACTGAGGCTAAAAAGTCTTCAAGAGCAGAATTTCAAATTACCCAGAAGAACAAAATATATTCAGCCTCTCTAAATGACTAATGCATAATTTAAGACAAATTACAGGATTTTTTTTCTCTTGTAGCTAAGGAAGATGACCTGTATAAACACAAAGCCCTGCCAACCAGAGACCCTTCAGAGAGTGACAAGTGTGAAGTCAGCTAACAGACTTTAGACTGATGGATAATATCATTAAAATGGAAAAAAAATGGAGAGAGGAGGAAGGTACTTATTGTGCAAAGAGGGATTTTATAGTAGTGGACATAGAGAAGAAAAAGAGTATTTACTAATTATTTAAGGCCAAGTGTTAGAGATGATCGAGGTTAGATCACACTGATACATACAGCATTGTTTTCTATCATTTTATTCATTCACTTACTTTTGACTGTACTGGGTCTTTATTGCTGCATAGGCCTTTCTCCAGTTTTGGTGAACAGGAGCTACTCCAGTGGCAGTGCTCAGGTTTCTCTGTGGTGACTTTTCATGGCCTCTGGGGCGCATGGGCTCAGTAACTGTGGCTCCCAGGCTCTAGAGCACAGGCTCAAAAGTCGTGGCACAGGGGGTTAGCTGCTCTGTGGCATGCGGGGTCTTCCTGCATCAGGGATTGAACCTGGGTGTCTCCTGCATAGGCAGGCAGATTCTTTACCACTAGGGGCTAACAAATAAGCATTGTTTTCTAGAGGCTGAAAATTTAACTAGCAGATATAATATGTCCACTCCATTTAAAAAAATGTCTCTAAGTGGAAAAATATTATAATTTTGAAAGGAGTGGAACAGATAATAAATGTGACAGTAGTTCATAAGAGAAAGTCCTCACTCCTAGTTGATGAACTACATAAGATTTCTTTCAGAGAATTTGTCTGAGTTTTGAAGAATAGGTAAAACTTTATATAGAAAGGGAGGGCTTTAGATACAGAAGCTATGGTAGAATAAAGAACAGGTTTCTGACTGTACTGGGTCTTTATTGCTGCATAGGCCTTTCTCCAGTTTTGGTGAACAGGAGCTACTCCAGTGGCAGTGCTCAGGTTTCTCTGTGGTGACTTTTCATGGCCTCTGGGGCGCATGGGCTCAGTAACTGTGGCTCCCAGGCTCTAGAGCACAGGCTCAAAAGTCGTGGCACAGGGGGTTAGCTGCTCTGTGGCATGCGGGGTCTTCCTGCATCAGGGATTGAACCTGGGTGTCTCCTGCATAGGCAGGCAGATTCTTTACCACTAGGGGCTAACAAATAAGCATTGTTTTCTAGAGGCTGAAAATTTAACTAGCAGATATAATATGTCCACTCCATTTAAAAAAATGTCTCTAAGTGGAAAAATATTATAATTTTGAAAGGAGTGGAACAGATAATAAATGTGACAGTAGTTCATAAGAGAAAGTCCTCACTCCTAGTTGATGAACTACATAAGATTTCTTTCAGAGAATTTGTCTGAGTTTTGAAGAATAGGTAAAACTTTATATAGAAAGGGAGGGCTTTAGATACAGAAGCTATGGTAGAATAAAGAACAGGTTTCAGCAATAAATGCTGGAGAGGATGTGGAGAAAAAGGAACTCTCTTACACTGTTGGTGGGAATGCAAACTAGTACAGCCACTATGGAGAGCAGTGTGGAGATTCCTTAAAAGAACTGGAAATAGAACTGCCTTATGATCCAGCAATCCCACTGTTGGGCATACACACCAAGGAAACCAGAACTGAAAGAGACACGTGTACCCCAATGTTCATCGCAGCACTGTTTATAATAGCCAGGACATGGAAGCAATCTAGATGTCCACCAGCAGATGAATGGATAAGAAAGCTGTGGTACATATACACAATGGAGTTACTCAGCCATTAAAACGAATGCATTTGAATCAGTTCTGATGAGGTGGATGAAACTGGAGCCTATTATACAGAGTGATGTAAGCCAGAAAGAAAAACACCAATACAGTATACTAATGCATATATATGGAATTTAGAAAGATAGTAACGATAACCCTGTATACGAGACAGCAAAAGAGACACAGATGTAAAGAACAGTCTTTTGGACTCTGTGGGAGAGGGAGAGGGTGGGATGATATGAGAGGGTAGCGTTGAAACGGGTATATGTGAGGCGGATCGCTAGTCCAGGTTCTATGCATTGAGACAGGGTGCTCAGGGCTGGTGCCCTGGGATGACCCTAGGGGATGGGATGGGGAGGGAGGTGGGAAGGGGATTCTGGATGGGGAACACTAGTGAGTCTGTGGCTTATTCGTGTTGATGTTTGGCAGAAACCACTAGACTATTGTAAAGTAATTAGCCTCCAATTAATAAAACAAACAAAAAAAGAACGGGTTTCAGGCTTCCCTGGTGGTTCAGTGGTAAAGAATTTGCCTGCCTGTGCAGGAAACACAGGTTCGATCCTTGATCCAGGAAGATCCCACATGCCTGAGAGCAATTAAGCCCCTGCACCACAGCGGCTGAGCCCAGGAGTCTAGAGCTCACAGCACCATGGGCTCTGCAGAGGCCACGTGCCACGACTGCAGAGAGCCCCAGTGCCCTGGAGCCTGTGCTCCGTAACAGGAGCAGCCAGCAGAGGGTGGAGCCCGAGCGCTCCACAACCAGAGAGAAGGCCAAGCAACCACGGAGGCCCAGCACAGCCAACATAAACCATAAAGCTGTGTATACAAAAGAACAGGCTTCCACAGTGCCGGGAGTGAGATTTGTCATCATGGGATTTTGTGGAATTATTTGGAAAGGCAAACTTTTCTCAAGTGGATATGGACCTTGAACTAGACTAAAGAGTGTGTTTTTCCTTTTCTTTTAAAAAATTGAATTATACTCTGTGGGAGAGGGCGAGGGTGGGATGATTTGGGAGAACGGCACTGAAACATGTATATCATCATAAGTGAAACAGATCACCAGTCCAGATGCATGATACAGGGTGCTCGGGGCTGGTGCACTGGGATGACTCTGAGGGATGGGATGGGGAGGAAAGTCGGAGGGGGATTCAGGATGGGGAACACATGTACACCCATGGCAGATTCATGTCAATGTATGGCAAAATCACTACAGTATTGTAAAGTAATTAGCCTCCAATTAAAATAAAATAAATTTAAAATTGAATTATAATTTTTTAAAACAAAAAATTATTTTGTTAAGTATAATTTTCTAGAAGGAAATACTGCTGCTGCTAAGTCGCTTCAGTCATGTCTGACTCTGTGCGACCCCATAGACGGCAGCCCACCAGGCTCCCCCGTCCCTGAGATTCTCCAGGCAAGAAGACTGGAATGGGTTGCCATTTCCTTCTCCAATGCATGAAAGCAAAAAGTAAAAGTGAAGTAGCTCAGTTGTATCCAACTCTTAGCCACCCCATGGACTGTGGCCCACCAGGCTCCTCCATCCATGGGATTTTACTGGAGTGGGGTACCATTGTCTTCTCTGAGATGGAAGTACATGTTCACACTAAGTTTTTTCCTTTGTTTTATTTCTAGGTTCTCAAGCAATGGTGTGAAATGCAGAAATACATCTTGATAACTGTGATCAGTCATTCCTATGATTAAAGAACTGTGTAAAATGAAGTTTGGCATACCTTTTAGACTACAACTGTAAATTACATGACTTTATAATACTCCCAAGACAATTTCTTCATATAAAAGTTAACTTACTTTCTTTCTGTTTATACATGATTGACAATTATTCATTGCAGTACATTCTGAAAAAAAAAATTAAGTACAAAAATATAAATATTTTATTGCTCAATTTTAGATAACATGCATTTTGTTAAGTCATTCCTGTCTCATGGCAAATGTACCCATACTTGGAGCATTTTCCTTTATTATTTTCATAAGTCTAGACATTTTCTCATTGATACTATTTAAACCCTAACTCCTTACTTTCTCCTCTTAAACTCAGAAAAAAATGAGATAGTGTCATCCAACTTGATGAGACAAGTAAAGTTCTAAATTATAACCTCCCTCTCCTGCACTAACTCCCTGGTCCCACCAGACATTGAAGGCTACACCTCTGAAGCAAATTGGACTAATCCCACACTGCGCTCATCAATCCAGGAAGGATTCTGACCAAGTCCCACCAACCAGAAGCCTCCTTCCATGATTTACATATTGAAACTTGAAGGTTAGGGGTCTCTAACTTTTCAAAAATTTAAATAGGATTTTTATCTTTGTGTAATTATAAAAGTGATACATATTCAATATAAGAAATAAGGATACATAAAAATCAAAAGTCAGCTGAAATTCCACCATCCAGAGAAATTCTGATGCTTCATCTCTTAAACAAATTATTACCATGATCTAAATTGGAATTTTGCCATCATTGCAAAGGACTGCAACCATGAAATCTTAAATGCCAATATTCTAGTCTCTGACTAGAATCTTCTCTCCCTTCCTCTCACTTGCATTTGGCATGACTCAGACCTTTACTTTTCTTGGCGTTTCCATTGCTTTCCAAATCTATTTGCTCTTATGGCCACATTCCTTTCTCTCCAGCCTGAACTTGAGGTCAGGGAATGACCTGATCTGGGTCCATCTCAGACATTTAGACTAAGTATTTGTAGAACTAACCAGTGATCCTTCTTGTAGTCTTTCTTCCTATTACTGAAAAACCAGTGAAGGACAGCTGACCTACATGACCGTCTGCTGCATGAAGCAGTGTGTTCTTTCCTTTTCCTCTGTGCCTGAAGAAAGAGACACCAGCTATTTCCACAGCATTCTCAGGGCCAGATTCTCCCTTTCCTCTAAAGACTGATTTTGTGTGTGTATTTGTTTTCTATCTAGTCACTTCTGCCCTCCTGAATACATTTTCCTAATACCTGCAGCATCACTCTCTCCTAGCTCTCTTGGAATGTTTCTGGCCATTTTTTCTGAGTTTTTTGGTTGGTTCCATTTCCTCTAATTATGCCTAAAATGTTGTTATTCCATAACGTTCTATCGTTGGTCTTCTTCTTTTCTCCATGAGGGATCACAATTTCAAATACCTAGGGATGCCAGGCATCAAAATATATTATACTAGATATCAAAACAAGAACTTTCTGATTGGTATTGCAAATAATTAATAACTAAAAAATTGAACAACTGAATCTGACAAGTTTATCTAGGATGAGTAAAAATATTTTTGGAATCAAAATTTTTTGATGAACAGGTAAGAGAAAAATTTAGGCAATGGAAAACAAGATTTCATATATTACTATTAATATTCTCTATACCACCTCCTTATATTTTATTGATTTCTGATATAGGAGTGTAAAGTGAGTCCATGGGGTTTTTAATTTGCTGAGTTTTTTTTAAGTTTCTACCAGCTTTGGCTAGAAAGTAGTTTGAACAACTGAATCTGACAAGTTTATCTAGGATGAGTAAAAATATTTTTGGAATCAAAATTTTTTGATGAACAGGTAAGAGAAAAATTTAGGCAATGGAAAACAAGATTTCATATATTACTATTAATATTCTCTATACCACCTCCTTATATTTTATTGATTTCTGATATAGGAGTGTAAAGTGAGTCCATGGGGTTTTTAATTTGCTGAGTTGTTTTTTAAGTTTCTACCAGCTTTGGCTAGAAAGTAGTTCTATTTCATAGTTTATATTTCAGAATTATATTGTTAGGTGAATAAAGATTGATTATATGTCATCTCTATGTATTGAGCTGTATGTCAGTATGGAATATTGCTTATTATTCTCCTTAAATATTTTTTATTTAAATTCTGTTTTATCTAACTATGTTGCTACACTTCCTTTATTTTTCATTAGCATTTGCAATGTCTATATTATTTCATCAATTTATTGCTTGTTCCTTTATTTCTTCTAGTCACACCCTGCAGTCACACCTGTTTCTGTTTCCTTAAAATGTTTTGAGATATGTTTTATATTCTTCTTTCTATCACTGATTCATCAAGATCTACATTCTCCACCTATACAAGGATCTTAGTGTGCTCTGACTTTCTTCCTTTTCCTTCCCACACCAATCCCCAGGAAGAAGTCATCTGGAATTTTAATTATTATTAAATAGTTATCAATTATTACTAGACTATCAATGCATTTACATTGCTATCAACTTGTAATTAATTGTTTCACTGGTTTCTTTGCTTACTACTCTTTTTTGAATCCCACATTTCCCCTTAGTTCATTTTCATTTTGCTGAACAATATCCCTGAGCACACCTTTCTCAGAGAGGGTCTGTAGAGTGACAGAAGTCACTCTGATTATACATAACATAGGTTATCACATAGGAATCAGGTACCCAGGTGATAGAAAAGACTGAGAAATCTACCAGGAGGGAGAGAGTGAAGACCCAGCTCACCCCAGATACCAGCACATGCTACGCTAGATGGCAGAGGAAGGAGGCAGCTACCAGAATCCAGTATAATAAGTATATGTACAGTCTGCATGACAGATATTCTTGGTGCACTCACCATTAGCAGAAAGAAATATATACTATAGAAATAAAGAGAAAACCTGCAAGCCTTGCCTCATTTTCAAATATGTAGCCTTCATTTTATTTCCTTAGTGAGACCTGACTTTTCATCTCATTATAACTTTGAGATATGTTTCACCCAATCTGTTTCTCCTTTGGTGGTTTCCTAGCTCAGCCCTTGTGGGGGAGATTTTCATCTGTTCCTCGAGTTATGCTTTCTTCTAGGATAGTTTATCTGTTTCTCTGCATGTGACCATATGTGTGTGCTCAGCCACTCAGCTGTGTCTGACTGTTTGCAACCTCATGGACTGTACCCTACCATGCTCCTCTGTCCATGGAATTTTCCAGGCAAGAATACGAGAGAACAGGTTGTCATTTCCTCTTCCAGGGGATCTTCCCAACCAAGGAATCAAACCCGCATCTCCTGCATTGGTAGGTGGATTCTTGACCGTTGGGCCACCTGGGAAGTCCGCATGATCATATACTCCTTCATTAGTTACTGAGAGCTGAGCAGTGTTGCTTAGGTTCTGTGTTGTCTATTTTCATCTTACTAATGCTTTGACAGCTGTTTTCAGACCTTCCATGTGTTCTGACATAGTATAAGTGACATCTGGCCACCTTATCACTGTCCTTGAAAATTTTTTTCTGACAAACGACAGTTTTACCATAGTTTATGTGGCGCTAGTGGTAAAGAATCCATCTGCGAATGCAGGAGATGCAAGAGACACAGGTTTGATTCCAGAGTCAGGAAGATCCCCTGGAGTAGGAAATGGCAACCCATTTCAGTATTCTTGCCTGAAAAATTCCATGCACAGAGGAGCCTGGTAGACTATTGTCCGTGGGGTTGCCAAGAGTTAGACACGACTGAATGCCTGAGCACACACACAACAGCACGTTCTTTTCACTTGGCTGTTCTAAGCATCTGACAAAGGGAGAGAACTCACGTGAGTTGGTGCCACCAGACTTTGTTATGGTATCTGGACTCTATACTCTCTTCTGAGCTTTTGCCATTTTTCCACTGCCAGGGTTCACTCTAGCTACTTGCTAAAACTGCTAATTTCCAAAGAGGAGATATCTTTGAATTGTAAATCTGCCCCCTAAATCCAGTTTGTAGCCCAGGAACTTGTGTTTCCATCAGAGTCAGATCCATTGTTCAATTTCTCTATTTTCCTTATTTCTTCTCTGTAACTATCTCTCTGTTCTTCAGAACAGGTTTGAAAAATAGGACATCCGCTCAATTTGCATCTCTCTAGATCTGGGAGTACTAATGAACATGTTTGGAATTTAGTGACTTGGTCATTTCTAAGGGGTGATGGTGGCATTTGGAGTGTTCCCATGCTGTGCTGTTCTGTTCTGATCCAGAGTCTTCTATTTCTTTCCATGCTTGCCCTTTGTTGTTTGATTGCTCCCAGTAAGAGAACTTCTCTACAGTTTAGTATTTTTTGTTCACTCATTAGGTATTGGAGAAGAAGATTCTTAATTCAAAGTACCAAGAGCAAACTAGAACTTCTTCAGGTATTGTTTACTAAACTCTCAAATGTAAGTGAACATCAGGGTTAAAAGCTCTGGGGATCAAAATAACCCACTTAGTAGGAGATCTCACTTGATGTGGGATCATTCACAGAGTCCTGTGGGTACCTGTGGGAAGGTCTATCACTTGGAGTGTTAGAAATGATGGAGGTGGAAATCTCCTGTGAGGGGAAAGAGGTTTCAGAAGTGAAAGTATCATGTCTAAGAAACCATATGCTTATAAAAGAGGAAGGTTGAATGTGAGCTCAAAGGGGAAATTACCCCACACTAGGAAGCCAACACTCAGGAGAGGCTGAGAAATAGGCTGAAGCAGGTCTTCTCTCCAAAAGGGAAGCTGTTTTTTTCGAAACACTGACCAAGGTCAGTCAGCCCCAGAACCAAGCTGGCCAGAAGACCAGACTCTGTCCTCTATTTGTTGTTCAGTCACTCAGTCATTTCCAACTATTTGTGACCCCATGGACTGCAGCACGCCGGCTTTCCCTGTCCTTCACCATCTCCTGGAGCTTGTTCCAACTCCTTTCTGTTGAGTTGCTAATGCCACGCAACCATCTCATCTTCTGTTATCCCCTTCTCCTCCTGCCTTCAAGCTTTCCCAGCATCAGGGTCTTTTCTAATTGAGTCAGCTCTTCACATCAGGTGGCCAATGTATTGGAGCTTCACCTTCAGCATCAGTCTTTCCAATGAACACCCAGGACTGATCTCCTTGAGGACTGACTGGTTTGATCTCCTTGTAGATCAGGGGATTCTCAAGAGTCTTCTCTAATACAGTTCAAAAGCATCAGTTCAGTGTTCAGCTTTCTTTATGGTCCAACTCTCACATCCATACGTGACTGCTGGAAAAACCCATAGCTTTGACTAGACGGACCTTTGTTGGCAAAGTAACATCTCTGCTTCTTAATATGCTGTCTAGGTTGGTCATAGCTTTTCTTCCAAGGAGCATTCTTTTAATTTCATGGCTCTCATCTATGATTCTTGATTTATCCTTGTTTCCTCCCTTTTTGTTCTTACTCAGTTTTTAACAAGGTTTTCTGAAAAATGCTAGTCTGACTCCAATTTGCTAGGGGACAAAGGGAGAGATTTGTTTCTACATTCAGCCTATGTTTTGGGGCACTCTTCGTGGGGAGAATGTGGCAGGTGTGGTAAGAGAACATTGTTTCATTTAAAGTATGTATGGGAATGATTGCGAGGTTAAGTGAAAAAAACGTACAGGAGAGATGAAGCCAAAGGAAGCAAGAAAAGTCTTCCGGTTCAGCCGCCCCCACCCCCCACCCTCTCAAAGGAACTTCTCCTTTCAGGGCAAAGCTAAGAGCTTTCGGTTCGGTTTTAGGAAGGAAAACACACTTGGTTACAGATACTGTCTTTTTGACGCTGAAAACCAGAAAGCAGTAATTATTCTGTCTCAGAGTCTTCATAAAATGGCAACCTTGGCTTTACAGGGCATTTTCCAAGTAGTTCAAATCCCGTCCTTATTCTATCTATATAAATCCAGTTTAGGATACTGGAAACTTCATCTCCAGGTTCGTAAATTTAACTCAGTCAGGCTTTTAACATTTCAAGATTTCTTCTCTTGGGGAGGGGAACCAAGGGAAGTCTCTAAACCAAAGTAATGACTTGATAAGACCCAAACTAAGAATTTATTAGTTAAGACCTTAAAACACTAAAAAAAAGACCATGTCTAACTCTGTGACCCCATGGGCTGCAGCCCTCTAGGCTCCTCTGTCCATGGGGATTCTCCAGGCAAGAACACTGGAGTGGGTTCCAATTTTCTGCTCTAGGGAATCTTCCCAGCCCAAGAACTGTCTCCTGCGTTACAGATGGATTCTTTACCATTGACCAGAGCCACCTGGGAAGACCCCAATTTAACTGAAGATCTCTTAAAAATGTCTTCCCATTGTCAACTACAAATTGGCACTTGCCAAGGGCATTTGCCGTCTGCCTCGGTGGAGACTGACCCCTGTGCTGCTGCGGCTGTTGACCTTCAACACCCCCTGAAGGAGTTCAGGGCGGAGTGAGGCACTCTGTGCTCCAAGAAATCTGGTGGGACAGGTCTTTAGAAAGTTAGATATTTTCAGGAACTGATTTCATAATCCCAATCCTTACATCTCTTCATATATAGAAAAATCGCTAAATCCCTTCATGGTGACATCAGCTCCTGGTGACTGGCACAAAACCTCTTGTAATGTAAGCATTTGATTGCCTTGAGCTTCCCCTTCACCAAAACCTTCTATATTGACCTTCCCCCACCTGCCTCTTTGGAGCAGTCTCTCAGAGATATTTGAGGTGCTGTCTCCCAGGCTGCAGTCCTTATTTTGCCCCTCAGAAACTTAACCGGTATCTCCCACATTGTGCACCTTTGTAGTCAAAAGGCAACTTTAGAGATGAAAATTTCAGCCTTCCAGGCAGGCTCAAATATAAAAGCCACGGCACACGTGAGGTACCGCCTCTGGGCTCAGGATGGCTTACCTACCATCATTCACAGTTTTTGGTCTCTGCTTGTTCTTGTATCTGGAGATGTGGGAAAAGCTATTTTCTGAGAAGCTAATAAACAGTTGGATGAGAAAGAGAGAGATAAAAACTGGCAGGAGGATTTGGCTCCATGACCGCAGCCAGCACATAGCTCTCCAGACCTAGGTGCCACCAGTTGCTGGCCAGAGGGACTGTGGTAGGCATCAGGTATTTATTTGGACCTGCGGACCCACTCACGGACCATGAGCCGTCCCAGCAGTCCCTTCCGAGGCGGCTCTTTCAGAGCCTTGGACTCCAGCATAATTCGCAGAATTTTAGTACCACTAATGTTCCAGCCAGAATGCAGAATGTTTGTCAGGCAACGCTGGCCTGCCACGGTCACCTCCTACACTTTGTCCACTGGTCTCGCTTGAAGTCTATTACCCTCCGAAACCCAGAGCATTTCCCTGCTGGGTTGTTGCTTTTGAAGAAGGCCTGGATTTTAAGTTCCACCATTCAATAGCTAGAAAACAGTAGCAGCTTTCTTTGCCTGTTATTAGTTTTTATTTTTAAAGTGATGGGGAAAATATAACTAGTAGTTAAGATGTTGATGCTGGGAAAGAGTAAAGGCAAAAGGAGAAGGGGCCAGCAGAGGATGAGATGGTTAGATCCCATCACCAACTCAATGAATACAAATCTGGGCAAACTCTGAGAGACAGCAGAGGACAGAGGAGCCTGCCTGGCGAGCTGCAGTCCGTGGGGGAGCAAAGAGTTGGACACGACTGAGCGACTGAACAGCAACAAAGTCTGAACAACAACAAAGATATACTGGCAACAATATATGCTATTCTTTTAAAATAATCTAGGTTAAAATGTCACGTTTCAGAAATATAAATAGTATGATTTAAAGGATTAGGCAAAATTGTGAAGGAGGTTCTAGAATGACTGAAAACTGAACAATTCTCCCCAGTGCCCAAGAGTATGGTGGGAAGGAACCGGGCATAGACACCTCTCTTTGATCAGGGTCTTTCTTGTTGTTTCTTAAGTCTTTATTGAATTTGTTACAATATTGCATCTTTTTGTTTGTTTGTTTCATGGCCCCAAAGCATGTGGGATCTTAGCTCCTTATCCAGGGATCAAACTCAAAACCTGGACCAGGAAGTGTCATGGAGCTGTCCCATGGCCTCCTTGACATATTGATCTAGACTTCACGCTGAGGACGATGAATCCAGTACTGACAATAAAGATGGTGAACAGGACAAGCACGGAGTCTCTTTCCCTCACCTCTTTGTAATGCAGAGGACAGATAGAGCTGTTAATATATATGAAAAGTTCTCATAAACTGACAAGATAAGGACAGAAGGAAAAACGATAGTCATTTCAGAAGAAATAAGTCCCTGCTGATCCTTTTGGACACTGAATCAGACACTCCCTGGAACCAAACTGTTTGATCATCTGACTTAATAAGTCTCCTTTTGCTTAAGCCAATTTGAGTTATGTTTTCTGTCTTTTTGCGCATTCCTCAACAGCAACATATCAAGACTCCTCCTAGGAAGGAAAAGCAGTGGCTACAGATTGTGACATTGTTCTTAAGCAAAGTCCCTGTGCTCCTTCCTGGAGTTGATGTGGATATTTGCTAAGGCCTGGATTTTAAGTTCCACCATTCAATAGCTAGAAAACAGTAGCAGCTTTCTTTGCCTGGTTATTAGTTTTTATTTTTAAAGTGATGGGGAAAATATAACTAGTAGTTAAGATGTTGATGCTGGGAAAGAGTAAAGGCAAAAGGAGAAGGGGCCAGCAGAGGATGAGATGGTTAGATCCCATCACCAACTCAATGAATACAAATCTGGGCAAACTCTGAGAGACAGCAGAGGACAGAGGAGCCTGCCTGGCGAGCTGCAGTCCGTCGGGGAGCAAAGAGTTGGACACGACTGAGCGACTGAACAGCAACAAAGTCTGAACAACAACAAAGATATACTGGCAACAATATATGCTATTCTTTTAAAATAATCTAGGTTAAAATGTCACGTTTCAGAAATATAAATAGTATGATTTAAAGGATTAGGCAAAATTGTGAAGGAGGTTCTAGAATGACTGAAAACTGAACAATTCTCCCCAGTGCCCAAGAGTATGGTGGGAAGGAACCGGGCATAGACACCTCTCTTTGATCAGGGTCTTTCTTGTTGTTTCTTAAGTCTTTATTGAATTTGTTACAATATTGCATCTTTTTGTTTGTTTGTTTCATGGCCCCAAAGCATGTGGGATCTTAGCTCCTTATCCAGGGATCAAACTCAAAACCTGGACCAGGAAGTGTCATGGAGCTGTCCCATGGCCTCCTTGACATATTGATCTAGACTTCACGCTGAGGACGATGAATCCAGTACTGACAATAAAGATGGTGAACAGGACAAGCACGGAGTCTCTTTCCCTCACCTCTTTGTAATGCAGAGGACAGATAGAGCTGTTAATATATATGAAAAGTTCTCATAAACTGACAAGATAAGGACAGAAGGAAAAACGATAGTCATTTCAGAAGAAATAAGTCCCTGCTGATCCTTTTGGACACTGAATCAGACACTCCCTGGAACCAAACTGTTTGATCATCTGACTTAATAAGTCTCCTTTTGCTTAAGCCAATTTGAGTTATGTTTTCTGTCTTTTTGCGCATTCCTCAACAGCAACATATCAAGACTCCTCCTAGGAAGGAAAAGCAGTGGCTACAGATTTGTGACATTGTTCTTAAGCAAAGTCCCTGTGCTCCTTCCTGGAGTTGATGTGGATATTTGCAATGAGGAAAGGGAATCTGTAACTCGACAGATCCCATGTATGAAGCTCTTTTTGTTCATAAATGAAGCTTGCTCTCTTGTTCTTTGTATCTACATACACATTTCCACATGTATATATGTATACTCATTTGCATATGTATACACACATACAAAATTACCTATCCAAATAAGCAAAATTATCTATCCAAATACATAACAGACAAAGGTCCCACTTCTATACAGTCCCACATTCAGAACAGAACATTGTGATTGTCACAGGAGACCCCTAATTTCTCACGCAGAACCGTAGCGTCTGGTCAGGACACTCTCCCACGGCATCTCTCTCCTGTGCCTACGTAATGCCTTCCCTGTCCTAATGCGGACCTCAGCAGCTCTGAGTCCCGGAATCTATTCAGATAACTGCAACGTCCCACTTCAGGCAGAGGGATGAGAATGTGATGTGATCACCCACCACGCCTGCAACTCTTGGACTGACCTCACTCTCTTGGCACTTCACGAGTTAGGTTTTATCATCTCATCACAAGTACCATCATGCCCAGAGAGGTTGCCCCAACTCTGGCTGACCTGAAACCAGCCTCATATACTCTGACATAACAACTGCCACTTACTCATCACCCTCCCAAACCACTTGTAGCTGATGGCCTTGTTTACTACACCAGAGAAAATGGAACCAGTCCAAAGGAAATTTACCTAGACTCCACTTCCACACTTAGCCCAGCATCTGCACTCACACTCTCTGCTTTCCTGTTTGTAACCATAGAGAAAATTTTCGTGCTCCTGTTCAAAGGCAAAGTTGCTCCCTGGGCACCAGATTTCCCCCTCCATGTCTCTCCCACAGCATTGCTCCATCAGCTCTCCTTCTTCTGCACTATTTGCTTTCCCGTCTCTGTTGGTTCATTCTCAAAAGTATACAACATGCTCTTATTGAGTCTGTCTTTAAAATCACATACACACTTTGTCCTCACTCTGCTTCTTTCATTAGGTCTCAGCTCATTTCTCAGGAGGAGCCTACACTTAGCAACTTCAGTTTTCATCCATTATTGTCTCTTGTTAGTGGTGGTGTTCAGTCACCAATTCACGTTTGTGACCCTTTGGACTGCAGCACGTCAGGCCTCCCTGTCCTTTACCATCTCCCAGAGTTTGCCCGAGTTCATGTCCATTGAATCAGTGATGCCATTCAACCATCTTATCCTCTGTCACCCTCTTATCCTTCTGCCTTCAATCTTCCCTACCATCAGAGTCTTTTGCAAAAAAGGTCCAAATTATCTCTTAAACTCTCTCTAATCATACTCCCCAAACCCAATTCCACCAAAAAGCTTCTTGTCAAGGACACTAATGATCTCCACATACTAAATACAATGATGAGATCTCAACCTTCCTTTTCCCTGACTGATGGCCAACAATTGGCATCATTGGTCGCACCATCTTCCTTAATATCCCCTCTCACTTCATTTCTAGGTCACCAAGCTCTCTTGAATGTTATACCCCTCAGGTTATTTCTGCTTAGTTTTTTTTTTTTTTTAATACTACTTTTCTCCAAGACCTGTTGATATTTCTGTAGTCTAGAGTGAATCCTTGGTTTTCTTTTCTAAATACATTTATTCATCTAGTGATATGGTTTTAAATATCAGGGCAAATATCATCCAATGTGCTGCTGACTCCTAAATTTCTATTTTTAACTTGGACCTCTCTCCTAAACTCCAGACAAATATATCAAAATACCTATTCAACAGCTTCAAACAACCTCTTATCTCTAGACAATCAAAATTTATGATCTCCATCCATGCTCCGATCCTTCTAATTTTTCAGTCCCCAAACCTTAAAGTCATCCTTGCTTTATTTTCTGCAACTCTGCACCCAAATTCATTAGCAGATCACCTCTTGTCTTCAGACGAATAAACCTCTCCCTCCTCTTCTGTTATTCTTTGTTCACGACCTTGTCCTGCCCTACTCTCCCAGCCTGTCGGTAACACAGCAGCTAGTAATTCTGTTAAGAGTGAGAGCAGGTAACATCTCTACGTGGAAACTTCCATCTGAGAGTAATACTCGAGCTCCTTCAGAAAGCTGATGACTGTGTGGTCGGACACTCCCCTCCCTGGCCCCTCTGGCATCAGCTACTCTCTTTCTCTCCCTCCTCGTGTGATTAGGCGGCTGCCGTGCTGGCATCTCCGCTGCTTCTCGAATGTACCCAGCATGCTGTCACCACGGGGTTTTCAGTGGATGGTCCCTCTGCCCAGAGGCACTTCCTCAGAGAGCCCCTTTCAGCTCTGCTGCTCTCAGTTCAGTTCAGTCGCTCAGTCGTGCCCGACTCTTTGCGACCCCAT
>SJYC01072267.1:0-17610 GCA_006408675.1 Madoqua kirkii
GGGGCTCCAAAATCACTGCAGATATGAAATGAAAGGATGCTTACTCCTTGGAAGAAAAGTGATGACCAACCTAGATAGTATATTCAAAAGCAGAGACATTATTTTGCCAACAAAGATCCATCTAGTCAAGACTGGTTATTCCAGTGGTCATGTATGGATGTGAGAATTGGACTGTGAAGAAAGCTGAGCACTGAAGAACTGATGCTTTTGAAGTGTGGTGTTGGAGAAGACTCTTGAGAGTCCCTTGGATTGCAAGGAGATCCAACCAGTTCATTCTAAAGGAGATCAGTCCTGGGTGTTCTTTGGAAGGAATGATGCTGAAGCTGAAATTCCAGTACTTTGGCCACCTCATGCAAAGAGTTGACTCATTCGAAAAGACTCAGATGCTGGGAGGGATTGAGGACAGGAGTAGAACGGGATGACAGAGGATGAGATGGCTGGATGGTATCACTGACTTGATGGACATGGGTCTGAGTGAACTTCGGGAGCTGGTGATGGACAGGGAGGCCTGGAGTGCTGCAATTCATGGGGTCGTAAAGAGTCGGACATGACTGAGTAACTGAACTGAATGGTAGCTGAGAAGCCCTTTTCTACCTCTGCATTTCTCTATTCTCCAAACCAGGAACCAACTGAGAAAGCAGACAGTTGAAGATCAAAATACAGCCAAACAATCCTTTATCTACAATTCAAAATTCAAAAAGTTTTAAAACCCAAAAGAGTTTTTGTAATTCATTTGGCAGCAAAATCCAACATCTTTGAACTCATTTGACAATGAAATCTGGTTTGACTTAATGAGACATAGTCTTAATTTATCCAACTTTACATGAACATCCATACTTTTTATTGCATAAATAACAAAGTGTTTGACAATGGGGAGTTGTCCTAGAACCTGTAAGTAAGACATATAACCTTTCTGAAGCCTAAAAATTTCTGAAATTTTAAACCCACCAGGTCCCAGGAACTTCAGATAAAGAATTGTGTAGTGTCAGGTACACTACAAATAAAGCTGAATTGGGGAACACATCAGAACCCCAGAAGTACAGGGGCAGGGTTCTGAGTGTGTACAGAGGGACTGAGAATCCCCTAGGCTGGAGCACAGCCTCCCCGAGGAATAAGCTGCAGCTGCTTTCCCGTCTCTTAAACCACCAACTTTCCCAAGTTCATCCTGAGGAGGAAGGAGTTACATAGGAGATTACGTAGCCCAACAAGTCACTCCCAAAGTGTCCTGGGGAGTGGAGAAGAAACACGGTAAATAGGGAAAAAAATTCCCCCACTAAGAATGGTTTCATTGTAAAGATGAAGCAGAACCATGACTTGCAGAATGGAGCTGGAGAATCAACCTTCCTGCCTTCAGACAATATTACAAAGCCATAGTCATCAGGACAGTATGGTACTGGCACAAAAACAGGAATACAGGACAATGGAACAATATAGAAAGCCCAGAGATAAACCCACACACCTATGGGCATCTTACCTTTGACAAAAGAAGCAAGACTATACAATGGAGAACAAGATAGTCTCTTCAATAAGTGGTGCTGGGGAAATGGGACAGCTACGTGTAAAAGAATCAAATTAGAACAATCCTAACATCATATACAAAGATAAAACTTGAAGTGGACTAAAAATCTAAACATAAGACCACAAACTATAGAACTCTTAGGAAAAAAAAAAACAGAACACTTTTGTCATAAATCACAGCAAGATCCTCTATGACCCACCAAGTAATGGAAATAAAAGCAAAAATAAACAAGTGGGACCTAATTAAACTTAAAAACTTTTGTACAGCTAAGGAAACCATAAACAAGATGAAAAGACAACCTTCAGAATGGGAGAAAATAACTGCAAATGAAGCAACGGACAAAAGATTAATCTCCAAAATATACAAGCAACTCATGCAGCTCAACATCAGAAAACCAAACCACCCAATCAGAAAATGGGCAGAAGACCTAAACAGACATTTCTGCAAAGAAGACATCAGATGGCTCATAAGCACATGAAAAAATTCTCAACCTCACTTACTATTAGAGAAATGTAAACCAAAACTACAATGAGGTATCACCTCACAACAGTGAGAATGACCATCATCAAAAATCTACAAACAATAAATGCTGGAAAGGGTGCGGAGAAAAAGGAAGCCTCTTGCACTGTTAGTGGGAATGTAAATTGGTAGAGCCACTATGGAGAACAGTATAGACATTTCTTTTAAAACTGGAAATAAAACTGCCCACAACCCAGCAATCCCACTACTGGGCCTGTGCCCCTAAGGGACAGACTGAGAGTGTAGCATCGAAATGTGCGCATAACCGTGTGTAAAGAGAAAGCTCATGGGAAGTGCTGCATAACCGTGTGTAAAGAGAAAGCTCATGGGAAGTGCTGTTTAGCACCGGCAGCTCAGCCTGGTGCTCTGTGATGACCTAGGAGGTGGGATGGGGTGGGAGATGGGAAGGAGGTTCAAGAGGGAGGGGACATGTGTTTACCTGTGGCTGATTTGCATTGATGTATGCGCAAACCAACACATCAATAAGAAAAAAAAATGAGTTACAGAGCTTGGCCTGGTTTCTGACCACAGGAAGCCTGAGTAGGTGCTGTGGCCACTGTTACTGTCCTGTATCAACCTCATGCACTGACTCATTTCCCTTTGCCTCAATCTCGGAACAGTGTGAGCCTCCCCAACTCTGATCTCTTTCATTTCGGGTGAGGGAGCTATTTAGAAGAGTCAAATCACCCTCAAAAGAAAAATGGCTCTTAAGGGATAGATTTCATCTTGTGATTTCATTTTCTCTTTCCTTCTGTCCTCTTTTATCTTAATTTCTCCACCCACATTTTCCTTTCTCTGGTTACAGTTTACTTATTTTTAAAACTTGTGTAGTTTTTTTGAGTACGGATTTTAAATCCTTTCTGGAACGAGACTGAGTATCTCAAAAGAAAAATGGCTCTTAAGGGATAGATTTCATCTTGTGATTTCATTTTCTCTTTCCTTCTGTCCTGTTTTATCTTGATTTCTCCACCCACTTATTTTACATTTTCCTTTCTCTGGTTACAGTTTACTTATTTTTAAAACTTGTGTATTTTTTTTTAGTACGGATTTTAAATCCTTTCTGGAACGAGGCTGAGTAAAATTGTATAAATAATTTTAAAAGAATTCGAAGAACGTCAAAAGTATTTGCTACTTACTCCACATAAAATATAGATGAAATCAGTCAAGTGTGGAGGAGAAACCCTAGGATTAAGCAGTCTTGCATGACTGAAATTTGGTGGAAGAAATAACCTTCATGTCAGATATTTTTGTATTCAATTATCTTCTGGCTCCATGAACCAGAAACTTCTCCCTTTAAAAGTATCAAAGAGCATATCAGCTTATTTTATAAGAAGTGTCTGATCAAATGTCAAATCAAACTTCTTAATGATAAAATAGGTTACTGGAGTGGGGAAGAAAGAGCGGATGGTGCTAAGGCTTTAGGTGAGTAAAGTGTGCTGCGTGCACTCAGTCACACAGGTGTCAGACGTTTTATGACCCCATGGACTGTAGCCCGCCAGGCTCCTCTGTCCATGGGATTCTCCAGGCAAGAATACTGGAGTGGGTTGCCATTTCCTGCTCTAGGGGAATCTTCCTGACTCAGGGATCAAACCTGCACCTCATGCATTGGCAGGTGGGTTCTTTACCACTATCGCCACTTGGAAAGTCCAAGTAAACCATAAGCTATATGAAACTACAGTTCCTGTATCTTACAAGAATTAATCAATTCTAGTATATATACCATTGGAGCCACCACGGAAGCTTGGCAAATGCCAATTTGTAGTTAATCATGGATGGAGAAGGCAATGGCACCCCACTCCAGTACTCTTGCCCGAAAAATCCCATGGACAGAGAAGCCTAGGTGGCTGCAGTCCATGGGGTCGCTAGGAGTTGGACACGGCTGAGCAACTTCACTTTCACTTTTCACTTTCATGCATTGGAGAAGGCAATGGCAACCCACTCCAGTGTTCTTGCCTGGAGAATCCCAGGGACAGGGGAGCCTGGTGGGCTGTCATTTATGGGGGTCGAACAGAGTCAAACACGACTGAAGCAACTTTGCTGCAGCAGCAGCAGCAGTATATATACGTGTGTGTGTGTGTGTATGTATATATATATATATATATATATTTACTTTTTATAATCACAATGAAATGTGTGTCCACTGTAAAGTATTTGGGAAATAGAGGTTAGTACAAAAGAAAACAATAAACATGACCCAAATCTGAGATCAACTCTGAGATCATTGTTAACATCTTGGTGTATATCCATGCAGTCTTTTCTCTTTACACGGACAGTCTTCTGTTTTCTAAAATGGGATCATATTTTACTTGTTTATAAAGCTTCCCTGGTGGCTCAGAGGTTAAAGCATCTGCCTCCAATGCGGGAGACCTGGGTTCGATCCCTGGGTGGGGAAGATCCCCTGGAGAAGGAAATGGTAACCCACTCCAGTATTCTTGCCTAGAGATTCCCATGGACAGAGAAGCCTGGTAGGCTACAGTCCACGGGGTTGCAAAGAGTTGGACACGACTGAGCGACTTCACTTCACTTCACAGATTCTAAATATCTTCTCATATTATTAACTATTACTTTAAAATAACTTTTGTAACATACATAATACACGTTCCTGGCAATATATTCAAATAGTAGAGAGCCATATGGAGACAAAAGTAAAATCCTGCTTATCTCGCCAGCGTCTCACAGGCCCCTAGACGTGCCCACTGCAATAGTTCAATGCGTGTATGCGTGTGCATGTGTGTATACAACCTTTCAGATATTTTCTGTGCCTTTGCAGGGAAATAATTTTTCTACATAAAAGGAATCATATTATCAATATTATTCTACCCTTTACATATTTTTGACATCTTTTCTCATCAGTATGGATACCTACCTCAATCTTCTTAAGAGCTATAGTTCCATTTACCAACCTCCTTTACATTGTTTGGGGAAAACAAAGTTACCTATTTTACTAGAATACCAAATAGATAAAACAGTAAACGCAAAAACAAAACAAAACAAAAAAACCAAACAAAAAAAACCCCTAAAACACTATAAATGACTTACATGATTATGTTACATAAAGATATATATAATTTTAAATTTTTATCCCCTGGGAGACAGCCTTTTGAAATATGACATAAAATAAAAATTATAAAGGAAAAATCTGATATCCTTGATTACATAACTCTCAAACCTTTGCAAAGTGAAACAAACAAACAAAAATCACTACGTATAAATAATAAATGACAAACTGAGAAAGACATTTTCAGTGCAAATTATAGATAAATGACTGTGTTGGCACTTCAGGGATAAAGAAAAACAAGTGGGCAAACAAAATAAAAACAAAGGAAAGAAAAAGGAAAAACAGCCATTAAAAGGTGAAATGCCCATTCATAAAGAAATGAAAATCAGATAAAGATGAATGCATTTGGTAACTGCCATTGCTGGCTAGATGTGAAGAACTCTGTCCTTGCAGTTGCAGAAGTAGAAACTGGTGCAACCTTCTTTGGAGGGTGAATGACAATACTAACATCCTAAATACATCTTTTCACTCAGGAATTCCACTCCTCGGTTTTGTTTTTATAATTTGTCTCTAAGTGATGTCCAGCTCTTTGTGACACCATGGACTGTAGCCTACCAAGTTTCCCTGTCCTTCACTGTCTCCCAGAGTTTGCTCAAACTCACGTCCATTGAGTAGGTGATAGGATCCAACCATCTCATCCTGTCACCCACTTCTCTGCTTGCCCTCAATCTTTCCCAGAATCAGGGTCTTTTCCAATCAGCTGACCCTTTCCATCAGGTGGCCAAAGTATTGGAGTTTCACTTTCAGCACCAGACCTTCCAGTGAGCATTTAGGGTTGATTTCCTTTAGAATTGATTGGTTTAATGGTCTTGCAGTTCAAGGACTCTAAGAGTCTCCTGCAACACCACAGTTCGAAAGCATCTACTCTTTGGCACTCAGCCTTCTTTATGGTCCAACTCTCACATCCATACACGACTACTAGAAAAACCATAACTTTGACTGTATGGATCTCTGTCAGCAAAGTGATGTCTCTGGTTTTAAATATACTGTCTAGTTGTTACAGCTTTTCTTCCAAGGAGCAAGCATCTTTCACTTTCAGGGCTGCAGTCAGCATCGCTGGTGATTTTGGAGCCCAAGAAAATAAAATCTATCACTGCTTCTGCTTTTTCTCCTATTTGCCATGAAGTGATCGAACCAGACGCCATGACCTTAGTTTTATGAATGTTGAGTTTTAAGCCAGCTTTTTCTGTCTCCCCTTTCACGCTCATCCGGAGGCTCTTTACTTTCTGACCTTAGAGTGGTATCATCTGCATATCTGAGGTGACTGATGCTTCTCCTGGCAATCTTGACTACAGTTTGTGAGTCATCCAGCCTGGCATTTTGCGTGATGTATTCTGTACATAAGTTAAAGAAGCAGAATGACAATATACAGCCTTGACATACTCCTTTCCCTATTAGGAATTAGTCTGTTGTTCCACATACGGTTCCAACTGTGGCTTCTTGATCCATGCACAGGTTTCTCAGGAGACAAGTAAGGTGGTCTGGTCTTCTCATCTCTAATAATTTTCCACAGTTTGTTGTCATCCACACAGTCAAAGGTTTTAGCATAGTCAATAAAGCACAAGCAGATGCTTTCCTGGAACTCCTTTGCTTTCTCCATGATCTAATGAATGCTGGCAGTTTGATCTCTGGTTCCTCTGCTTTTCCTTAACCCAGCCTGTACATCTGAAGTTCTCGGTTCATGTACTGTCAAAGCCTAGCTTGAAGGATTTTGAGCATAACTTAGTTAGCATGTGAGGTGATCACAACTATATGGCAGTTTGAACCTTCTTTGGTATTGCCCTTCTTTAGGACTGGAATGAAAACTGACCTTTTCCAGTCCTGTGGCCACTGCTGAGTTTTCCACATTTGCTGGCATATTGAATGCAGCACTTTAACAGCTGTGAGGTGATCACAACTATATGGCAGTTTGAACCTTCTTTGGTATTGCCCTTCTTTAGGACTGGAATGAAAACTGACCTTTTCCAGTCCTGTGGCCACTGCTGAGTTTTCCACATTTGCTGGCATATTGAATGCAGCACTTTAACAGCGCTATCTTTTAGGATTTTAAATACTCAACTGGAATTTCTTCACCTCCACTAGGCTTTCCTCATAGCTAAGCTGGTAAAGAATCTGCCTGCAATGTAGGAGACCCAGGTTTGATTCCCGGGTCAGGAAGATGCTGTGGAGAAGGAAATGGCAACCCACTCCAGTATTCTTGCTTGGAGCATCCCATGGAGGGAGGAGCCTGGCAGGCTACAGTCCATGGGGTCACAGAGAGTCAGACATGACTTAGAGACTAAACCACCACCACCACGAGCTTTGCTCCTTGGTCTCTATCCCATATAATTAAGTATGTAAAAGGGTGTCTATAAGGATATTTGTTATAGTGTTGTTTATATAGCAAGTTCTCAAATGAAAACACACGAAACCATTCCTTAGAATTACTGAGAATCACCACTAGATGTCACAGTTGTTCCACAAAAATACAGCTATAGCCAAGGTCAATCAAATTTAAAGGCAATAAAGAACTCTGTATACATAGTCCTTCGTGAGTGGGTGCTCAGTCACGTCAGACTCTGCAACACCGCGGACTGTAGCCTGTCAGGCTCCTCTGTCCACGTAATTTTCCAGGCAAGAATACTGGAGTAGGTTGCCGTTTCCTCCTCCAGGGGAATCTTCCCGACCCAGGGATGGAACCCACGTCTCCTGTGCTTCCTGCATTAGCAGGTGGATTCTTCACCTCTGAGCCACCTGGGAAGCCCCTATACAGGCTTTCACTCTAAGATAATTATCCAGGCCACCCAGTGCAACTCTTCAACAAGGACAATTTACATCACAAAGTACTTTGTAAAACAGCATTTCACAAAGTGATCTTCAAATTCTTTTTATAAAATGTTTTTCTCATATCAAGGAACTCAAACCAGGGCTCTGTGGCAATCTAGAGGGGTGGGATGGGGAGGGAGGTGAGAAGGATGCTTTAGAGGGAGGGGACACATATGTACATAACTACGACTGATCCATGATGATGAGTGGCAGAAAATAACACGATATTGCAACTATCCTTCAATTAAAAATAAGAAAAAATAAATGTTTTATCACAAAGAAGTCTTAGTGAGTTTTGTAAAACTTTATTCTGAAATGCACTAAAATGGAGTAGGCTTTTGTGGTGTGATTTGAGAGCTTCCAGGAGGAACTCAGCCTTCAAAGAATCTCACCACAAACATGTATAATTTCTAAAATTTCACTATGGAAGATTCATGTTGAGGCGTTTAAGAGTTTCCAATCTTTAGAAGTGTGAACTGTGAAATATCTCTGAATGAGGTGACCCTTTGAGCACTATTACTGGATAGTGTTAAAGATTTATTGAGCTTTAAACGAGAACAAAGCCCACTGTGAAAGAAACATAAAATGAGTGCCCAGGAAAAGAGATGGGGCGGGTGGCAGCACGTGGAAAGCACGGCTCAGGCTGGGCTTTGCACGCCTACCTGATCGTCCTTTACGCCACACGTGACACAATTCACTGAGATCTTACTTCTGAGGAATGTGAATACTTTGGGGGAACCTAAGACCCTAGATTACATTTGGCTTACCAAAATCTGAATTGTCACAATGATTTCCTAATGTCACCCTTATTTCCCTTATATCAAGCTGCATATTTGATGCTTATCTAAAGTAAATATGCACAAATATATTAGGAAATAGATACCATGTATTTGTTTCTGTATTCATAGATTAATAGTCAAAGCAAATATTGAAATCAAACCCATATTTAGTTTTCAATTAAGAAGTTCCAAATAAAAGCAACTGCACATAGACATAGGGCTAAATAAATGTTTGGCTTTAAAATAAGAATTTCTTCATCAAATACAGAAGCATGAGGTGCAAACTGAATAGGAAAGCAAATCAATAGTGTTAGGTGATAACTTTTACAAATAGTTGCTCATTAGTTTTATATCAGATATAAAATACAATCAGTAATAAAAGAGCTGAGAAGGTCTCACTTTGGCAAAGCAAAACATGGAATATCAAACTTGAAGATTCAGTTGCTTTGTGAAAGTTTTTCATTTGTAATGAATTACATTGACAAAGTGATATAAGTAAGTATATTTAGTGTTAGATATTAGTCAGCTCCATATTAATACTTTAGTCCATGGTACTGTCTACAATTTTCAAAGCAGATTTTCATATTTTCTTTTATTTTCTCCTATAGAATGACTTTTTTTGGATTGATATAAAAATACTATCAGCCTATAATTAATTTTCTCCATCCAACCTATAGGTCCAACTGAATTAAATATCTTTAACCTTCAGTTCAGTCGCTCAGTCGTGTCTGACTCTTTGCGACCCCATGAATCGCAGCACTCCAGGCCTCCCTGTCCATCACCAACTCCCGGAGTTCACTCAGACTCACGTCCATCAAGTCAGTGATGCCATCCAGCCATCTCATCCTCGGTTGTCCCCTTCTCCTCCTGCCCCCAATCCTTCCCAGCATCAGAGTCTTTTCCAATGAGTCAACTCTTCTCATGAGGTGGCCAAAGTACTGGAGTTTCAGCTTTAGCATCATTCCTTCCAAAGAAATCCCACAGCTGATCTCCTTCAGAATGGACTGGTTGGATCTCCTTGCAGTCCAAGGGAGTCTTAAGAGTCTTCTCCAACATCACAGTTCAAAAGCATCAATTCTTCGGCGCTCAGCCTTCTTCACAGTCCAACTCTCACATCCATACATGACCACTGGAAAAACCATAGCCTTAACTAGACAGACCTTAGTCGGCAAAGTAATATCTCTGCTTTTGAATATACTATTTTTAACCTTAGGCATTTCAAAAAGAGGAAAATAAGTCTGCATATTGCTGTGGCCACCTCATGCGAAGAGTTGACTCATTGGAAAAGACCCTGATGCTGGGAGGGATTGGGGGCAGGAGGAGAAGGGGAGACAGAGGATGAGATGGAAGGATGGCATTACCGACTTGATGGACATGAGTTTGAGTGAACTCTGGGAGTTGATGATGGACAGGGAAGTCTGGCGTGCTGCGATTCATGGGGTCGCAAAGAGTTGGACACGACTGAGCGACTGAACTGAACTGAACCGATTGCTTGTGGACAAAATGCTTTAAAGCTGGAGATGACATCAGCACTCAGTCCCCTAGCCACCTCCCCTGGCCTCACAGCTCTAGCTCATTCATGTCTCTTTCAAATGGACATGGTTTATGATGTCAGTTGTTCAGTTGTGTCCAACTCTACGACCGATGGACTGTAGCCTGCCAGACTCCTCTGTCCATGGAATTCTCCAGGCAAGAATACTGGAGGGGGTTGCCATTACCTTCTCTATGGTTTGTAACTGAATAAATAGTAATACCTTTTCCTGCACCATGCCATCGTCCATTTTTTCTTATCCTTAAACTAAATGGTAAAGGTTACATCTTTATCCTAACATGATGGAAGAACAGTGTGGTAGCTCTAAACTGGTTAAGGGCTAGGTCTTTCCCCCCACCCAGTTTATCTTAGGTCATATTATTGGAGAACTGTGCAAACACACAGCTTTGTAGACCAGGGGTCTTCTAAGCATGGATGCACCCATGATGATCCATCAGGGCAGTGATCCACAAAATCCAACCCAGCCAAACCTAGCCCACCACTTGTTTATCTTTTCTTAAAAAAATTTTTATTGAGATAAATATACACAACATAAAATTTACTCTCTAAATCACATTTAAGTGTACAGTGGTATTAAATACATTCCAAATGTTGTGTAACCAGCACCAACGAATGAATCCTTTATAGTGTCTCCTCCACCCACTCAAACTCCTGTCCATAAGAGCAGCATCAGCTTTCCACTGGGCCCTTCCCCGAGTTAATTAGTTTCTCATTCCTGTATTCCCCCCTAAAAACCATAGTAAAAGGGGAGAGATGGGTCTCATAACCCTTGGCTCAATTACTTCGTCTTATTTAAGAAGGCTAGTTTAACGAGAAAAAGCTTAAGCGATACTGTTTCCTTAAACTTGTAATGCATTCTGGGTTTTCTTGCTTTGTTTTGAGGTCATTTTTATTTTTATTTTATTTTTTTTTTAAACTTTAATTATTTTATAAATGTTTTCTTTTTTCTTTTAATTTTTGTTTAATGCTTATTCCATTTCACAGTACTGTATTGGTTCTGCCATACATTGACATGAATCAGCCACAGGTGTAGACGATCTCCCCATGTTAAAATGCTGTTTGTTATTTGCGGCTGCACTGGTCTCCGCTGCTGCACGTGGGCGCCCCCTAGCTGTGGTGAGCGGGCTCGTCTCTGCTGGTGTCCGCACTCTTCTCCCGCGGTGGTTTCTCTTCTTGCAGAGCACAGGCTCTGGGCGCACGAGCTCAGAGGCTGCGGCACACGGGCTCCACTGCCCAGTGGCAAGTGGAATCTTCTCAGACCAGGGGTCAGACCCATGCTCCCTGCAAGGTGGATTCTTAACCATTGGACCAGCGGGGAAGCCCTTGCAATGCCTTTTGAATAGGGTCATAACCTTCTGGGCCTCCCTCATGGCTCAGGGTAAAGAATTCTCCCGCAATTCAGAAGACACGGGTTCAATCTCTGGGTCAGGAAGAGCCCCTAGAATAGGACATGGCTACCCACTCCAGCATTCTTGCTGGGAAACTCCCATGGACAGAGGGACGGGGAAGGGGAGGGGGCTGGGGGTCACAAAGAGTTGGACGTGACTGAAGTGACTGAACATGTGCAATACTCATCATCTGAATTCAAATATCATCATGGACCGCACTACCATTTCTTTCTGGACAAGCATCTACAAAAGAAGATTCTGATACACAATATGCTACCTTGCATCACATTTCTCATCTTCAGCTCCAGTACTAGCTGTGCTCACTCATCTAGGGCCAGACATCCTAGAGTGGGGAGTCAAGGAGGCTTTAGGAAGCGTTACTACAAACAAAGCTAGTGGAGGTGATGGAATTCCAGCTGAGCTATTTAAAATTCTAAAACATGACGCCGTTAAGAGTTCTGCACTTAATATGTCAGCAAACCTGGAAAACTCAGTGGTGGCCACAGGACTGGGAATGGTCAATTTCCATTCCAATCCCAAAGAAGGACAATGCCAGAGAATGTTCAAACTACTGTACAACTGCATCAATTTACATGCTAGCAAAGTTATGATCAAAGTCCTTCTAGTAAGGCCTCAACAGTACATGAACTGAGAACTTCTAAATGTACTACCTGGGTTTAGAAAAGGTAGAAGAACCAGAGATCAAATTGACAACATTCGTTGGATCATAGAAAAAGCAAGGGAATTCCAGAAAAACATCTGCTTCACCGACTACACTAACATCTTTGATTGCATGGATCACAACAAACTGTGGACAATTCTTAAAGAGATGGGAATACCAGACCACATTACCTTCCTGAGAAACCTGTATGTGGATCAGGAAGCAACAGTTAGATGTGGAACAACAGACTGGTTCAAAATTGGGAAAGGAATAGGTCAAGGCTGTATATTGTTATCCTGTTTATTTAACATCTATGCAGAGTATACCATGCGAAATGCTGGGCTGGATGAATCTGGAAACGAGCTGGAAACAAGATTACCAAGACAAATGTCAACAACCTCAGATATCCAGATGATACCACTCTCATGACAGAAAGTGAAGAGGGACTAAAGAGCCTCTTAATGAGGATAAAAGAGGAGAGTGAAAAGAGCTGGCTTAAAATTCAATATTTAAAAAACTAGGATTATGGTATCTGGTCCCATCACCTCATGGCAAATAGAAGGGGGAAAAGTGGAAGTAATGATAGATTTTCTTGGGTTCCAAAAATCACTGAAGACACTGACTGAAACTATGAAATTAAAAGATGCTTGCTCCTTGAAAGGAAAGCTATGGCAAACCTAGACAGCATATTAAAAAAACAGCGATATCACTTTGTCGACAAAGATCCATATAGTCAAGGCTATGGTTTTTGCAGTAGTCATGTACAGATAGATGTGAGAGTTGGACCATAAATAAGGCTGAGTGCCGAGGAATGGATGCTTTCAAATTGTGGTGCTGGAGAAGACTCTTGAGAATCCTTTGGACAACATGGAGATCAAGCCAGTCGATCCTAAAGGAAATCAACCCAGAATATTCATTGGAAGGACTGATGCTGAAGCTGAAGCTCCAATACCTTGGCCACCTGATGCAAAGAGCTGACTCATCGGAAAAGACCCTGAAGCTGGGAAAGATTGAGGGCAAAAGCAGAGGGGGCCAGCAGAGGATGAGATGGTTGGATTAGTCGGACATGACCTAGTGACCAAACACAGACACACAAACAAAACTTAAGAAAAGTCCATTGCAACTTCACAATCATCTTTGAAAAGAAGTGTGGTAGCTATTAGCCTTCTCTGGTGGCTAGGACAATAAAGAATCTGCCTGCAGTGCAGGAGACTGGGCTTTGAGCCCTAGGTCTGGAAGACTCCCTGGAGAAGGAAATGGCTACCGACTCCAGTATTCTTCTGGAGAATTCCATGAACAGAGGAGCCTGGTGAGCTATAGCCCATGGGGTTGCAAAGGGTAGGGCATAATGGAATGACTAAGACTACTACTACTTGTGTCAATGCACAGATGTAGAAACTGAGAAGCAGGAGCTGGGATTCTCAGACACCTGCCCAAGGTTACCTACTAAGTGAGAGGAGACCCGGAACTGCAGAGATCTCAGTGCTCTTGACTCCACACCCAGGGCTCCTCTGCTGCCTCCCACTGAAACAAATTAAGAATTTCAAGGCAGGGTTTCCCTGGTGGTCCAGTGGTTAAGAATCTGCCTTGGCAGTGCAGGGGATGCAGGTTCCATTCCTGGTCTGGAAAAAATTCCACATGCTGCAGGGCCACTCAGCCCATGGGCCCCAGCAGCTGAGCCCCTGAGCTGCAGCCCCTGAAGCCTGCACATCCTGGAGCCAGGGCTCCGCAACCAGAGAAGTCACCACGATGTGAAGCAGGAGAACGATGGCTGGAGAGTGTCCCCTGCTCCCCACAGCTAGAGGGAAGCCCGCCTAGCGATGAAGAGCCAGCACAGCCAGAAAAGACTGCAGAGAGAAGGAGTTTCCAGGCGGCATTCAGACTATCAAACCGAGGGCAGAGCCCTTCTGAACCCAGGACCTCATGTGCCTGCACGGGCCCCACAAAGCCTTCCTCTCATGACGCAGTACCTTCCCAAAGCACAGATCCAGTTGGGTCTGGGGTGAACCGGGGAGTGCTTCTTATGTGTCCATGGTACAGCTTGTGCTTACGCCACAGTAAAAGAATTGCTAATTTCTCTTGGCAGGGAGAGTGATTTTACTTCTAACAAAAAATTCAGAGGCGTCTGTAGAAACTAAAACAAATACAGAAACACAGGACAAAAGGCTGCCAGTCCCTTGAAGGGCAACTGCCAATAGCAGGGGATCCTAAGTAAAACATCAGGGTAAGATGATTTTCATTTTTCTTTGCATTTTTCTCATTGGAGCATCCTAAATTTTGATTCCTTCCTTAACAATCATACTTTTGTCCTTTGAATAAACTGAATTTCTATTCATTATCCTTTCATGGTACCACTTCTAAAAGCTAGAATTTCACTTGAGTTGAACTTTAGAATTTAGGTAATTTCCACTTTCCAGTGTTAGGTCTTGGAGAAGGCAATGGCACCGCACTCCAGTACTCTTGCCTGGAAAATCCCATGGGCGGAGGAGCCTGGTGGGCTGCAGTCCATGGGGTTGCTGAGAGTCAGACAGGACTGAGCAACTTCACTTTCACTTTTCACTTTCATTTATTGGAGAAGGACATGGCAACCCACTCCAGTGTTCTTGCCTGGAGAATCCCAGGGAAGGGGAGCCTGGTGGGAGGCCGTCTATGGGGTCGCAGAGGGTCGGACACGACGGAAGCGACTTAGCAGCAGCAGCAGCAGCAGTGTTAGGTCTTCCTTAATTCTTCCTCTGTTCCCGGTTAAAGCTAATTCCACTGGCATTGTGATTCTGCCTTACGGGAAATTTATCAGTCTCTCCCTAACTCCAGGCTTCCCAGTAGTAAAGAATCTGCCTGCCAGTGCAGGAGAAGCAAGAGACGGGGTTCCATTCCTGGGTCCAGAAGATCCCCTGAAATAGGAAATGGCAACTCACTCCAGTATTCTTGCCTGGAGAATTCCATGGACAGAGGGGCCTGGCGGGCTACAGTCCACAGGATTGAAAGAGTCAGACACGACTGAGCTACTGAACACACGCAAACATACGCTGCCTAGCTCCACGTTAGTATTAACGGCTTTTTCTACCTCTGTGCCTGGCAGAGCTGTACCGGCTGGTGGAGAAAGAGGCAGTCTAAGAAGGGTAGGGACTTTTGATGCTTTCCATTCTGTGGCTGAGCCATTCTCCCCCACCCCAGCCCCACCTCCACCTCCCAGGTCACATTTTCTTTCAGTTCTTTTATTCACCAGCTGAGGAATTCAGTGTCCTTAGGCTGCCCCGCTCTGGGAGTCCTAAGCTACCTAGCTTCTGCCCTTTTCAGCCCAAGTATTAGGAAAGCAATCAGATTAACTCTGCTGTACTGAAATACCCAACGATTCAGCTTCCCGCTCCTAATGCTGATCTCACAATTACTGCCATCAAGTTTTTCATTTTTCTTTTGGCTGCACGGCATATGGATCTTCGTTCCCCAGCCAGGGATCAAACCCCCACCCCCTGCACTGGAAGTGCGGAGTCTTAACCACCAGACTGTCGGGGAAGTCTCTGCCACAGAATTTTATCTTGCCGTGTATTCGACCAAAGGGAGGTTGTGCTTGTCAACTCAACTACATAGTGAATCTTAGAATCAGCTATTTCCTCCTCTACCTAGGAAACTATCAGTGTTATTTTTCTTCCTGAAAGGCTGACCCCAGAAATAATTAACAATTAGATAAAAACAAACGATACATATTTTTTAAGGTATGGTTTACTCGTTCCTGATAACCGTAGACCAACATAACCACAATGTATGTGGCTGTGCTAAGCCGCTTCAGTCGTGCCCGTTTCTTTGCAACACTATGGACTGTATCCCACCAGGCTCCTCTGTCCACGGGATTCTGCAGGGAAGAATACTGGAGTGGGTTGCCATATCCTCCTCCAGGGGATCTTCCTGAAGGATAGAACCTGAGTCTCTTACTTCTCCAGTATCGGCAGGTGGGTTCTTTACTACTAGTGTGACCTAGGAAGCCCCAATCACTATGTATATGTGGACTTAAACTCACGGCCTGCAAGCTGAGAGCTACATTTTATTCGGCGGCTATTTTTAGGACTTCAAACCCAGGAGACAGTATCTCAAGTGACCCTGAGAGAACGGTTCACAAGAGGTGAGGGGAGGAGCCAGATTATATAGAAGTTTTGCAGAAAAAGTTCAGGTAAGCTGAACATCAACAGATTATTGTTAATTAGAGAAAACCAGATAACCCAAGTTAAGGAATTAGTGCTTTTCTATGGATGAGAGGGCTTCCCTGGTAGCTCAGTCAGTAAAGAATCCGCTTGCAATGCAGGGGAACAGGATTCTATCCCTGGGTCAGGAAGATCCCCTGGAGAAGGAAAGAGCAACCCACTCCAGTATTCTTGTCTGGGAAGTGCCATGGACAGAGGAGCCTGGTTATTTACAGTCCACTGGGTTGCACAGAGTTGGACACAGCTTAACAGCTAAACCACCCCCACCACTGACTGCTGGGTGGAGAATTAACGATACTGGAGACCACTGATAAGCTGTTGCACCACCAGTGAGCCGCGGTGGTGGTTTGCACTGGATGGCTGTATGAGTAGATACAAGAGTCTGAAATCTTTCTTTCGGTATGCACCTCAGCTGTCTGGGGCCTGTGTCCTGTGTTTTCACATCCTGGGTTTCCTCAGGGCTCACCGCAGGAGGCGACTGTAGTCTGATGGCTGCTGTGATAGAGGGCAGGTATTCCTTCCTTCCCGAGTTCCCTCGGGGCTCACCAGCTCTCCACTGTGGGGGCTGCAATTGCTGATGACTGTGACCTCCTCTGTTTACTGATATGGCAGGAAATATTCCACTTCTTATATATCATAGTAGTTTGACTGTAAATGCATGATTTAACATCTATTCCAAACCCCATGAGTGTTTATTCTTCAGTTTATTTCCCTGGTAACAGAGGCAGTCATTTATAACCTAACCAGAATTAGACAGGACTCTGCTCCCAACCTAAAACCAGATATTTCTCACCTCCCACCCAGATTAGGCTGTTTTACCACATTTTGGTAATAAATATTCATCATTTTCTAAGGGAATCTGGGATCATGAGAGAGATTTTTTTCTGACACGGAGCCGGGAAAGCTCATAATACCTCTTCATAGCATAAAGACAAATATTCCTCCCCAGCGTCTACCTTATGCTCTTTGTATCAGTCACCTACTGCCATATAACAAACTGTCCCTGAGAAATGGAGTATTTCCTGCCATATCAGTAAACAAGGATGTCACAGTCATCAGTGATTCTGGCTCTCCCAACGTGAGTTCCTGAGCCGAAGATCATGGCATCCGGTCCCATCACTTCATGACAAATA